>JAEANM010015547.1:0-13581 GCA_017656035.1 Myanophis thanlyinensis
GGGGTTTTAATGAATTCTAATTGTTTTAATATATGAAATCAGCCAACTAATTTAATTAATTTTAAAGTGATTTTAATTTTGTATCATTGTATTGTTTTTTTATAGGCTGTTCACTGCCCCGAGTCTTTCGGGAGAGGGGCGGTATAGAAATTTAATAAAATAAAATAAAATTAATTCTTCGTGGCAGCCCCTTAAATATTGCTAATTGCTATCATGTCACTGCTATGCCTTCTTTTCATTAAACTAAACATACCCAATTCCTACAATCGTTCTTTGTATGTTTGAGCCTCCAGTCCCCCCTTTGTTGTTTTTCTCTGCACTCTTTCTAGAACATCTTTTTTATATTGTAATGACCAAAACTGAATGCACTATTCCAAGTGGGACCTTACCAAGGCATTATAAAGTGGCACTAACACTTCATATAATCTTGATCCTATCTCTCTGTTAATGCAGCCTAGGATTGTGTTGGCTTTTTTGGCAGCTGCAGCACACATATTTAAGTGATTGTCCAGAAGGACTCGAATATCCTCATGCAGTTACTGCTATTGAGCCAGGTACTACTTATTCTATACTTGACAGGTATATGCTCAAAATATATACTGTATATACTGAAATTCAAATATGGCTTTGAAGTCTTGCTAAGCCCTAAGAAAAGAGGCTTTGGGCCTTCAGGAGAAGGAAATGGAACAATGTAGAATAGAAAATATAGGAAGTCCTTTACTTATGACCACAACTGTCTAGCTTTGTTTTCCAAAGGAAAAAAAATGAGAGGGGATGCTCAGAAGTTACTAACAAGTAATATTTGACTATACTTCACATTGTCCAATAGCCTACCCGAGCCTGATTTTCTTCTTGCAAGCAAAGTTTGCTTTTGTAATTGTTAAAATTACCAAATAGTTCTTTAACATTCAACATCAGAAAGGTAGGTATGAAACTTTCTCTTTTCCTCCCTCTGTCTGTATATATACACTCAAAAAAAATATGCACAATAACCAACCCTGTTCTTTTGTCTTAAATTGGAAGGTTCAAATCAGTATATATCTTACATGTTGATTGCTTCCATGCAATCATTAGACAATGATCTTTTCCATTAGACAATGTCAGCAATTTTACAAGTGCTAATCAGAATAGGATGGGAAAGAATTCAAGATATCAATAGATGGGCTATATGGACAGAACAGTTGCAGAAGCTCAGTGAACATCTTAGGAATCTATTGGCTGGGTTTTAATAATAAAGTTCTCTAATGCTTTTGTCAATCTGAAATTCAGCTCACTTTTCCATTGTGTGCTATCACTGCAGGAAGGAATAAGGATGTAGTCTACTTTTTATCTCTTTGCACACACACACACATATATAAATGGATGTGTGTATGTTCCAGCATTCACCTCGACCAATTTCAACCAAACTTGGTACACAGATGATTTACTCTCTCTTACTGTGAGGTTAAGACACCTCTAGCACCTCTAGGGGTGTGTGTGTGTGTGAGAGAGAGAGAGAGAGAGAGAGAGCTTGCACTCATTGAGGCGGGTCAAGGGGAGCTCAGAGGAATGCAGAGATAGCCTCAGCAATTGGCTGCAGCAGGTCATGGAGCAGAGTGTTGCTTGATTGCCTGGATCAGATCATGTGATGTAGAAGCTGATGGTGGCAGTGGGAAACACATAAATCTGGAGGCCATCTTTCACAAGAGGGTGAGAGAGCCTCTTGCCTTCCCTTACAGAAAGTTGGGTGTGAGGTTAAAAAGAGGGCGAAGCAAAGAAAGGCAACTTGTGATTCATACCATAAATATAATTCATTCCTTTTCCTGTCTAATACAGGATTGGGATAAATAAATACTTGGGCAACGCTAGGTTATCAGCTAGTAAAATATAAAATTCTATCACATTCCTACTTACAGTTGTTAGCAAAGATTGCATACTGGGTTATTATGCTGTAAATTCTGCATGTTCTAGAAAAGGGTTATTGTTAAACAAGCTGTTGCAATTTGAATGTAGTCATTTTCTCCTTGAACCCTTGCAACTTATCATTCTCACTTCAAGCTTTTTATCTGTACTGCTATTTGTATCAAGATAAAAGAAAGTCCTTAAATTTCAAAGAGGAAAGTGAATAACAGCATGCTAGAAACACCTCACTAAGAATATATTTGGCAAAAGATAAATTATCACAATTCCCAAATTATTGATGACACATTCCCAAAATGTGTCATCAAGCCATCTTTCAAGTGTTGTTTGGTAGCAATGATACCTTACTTATAAATATCTTTGGCTGCGTGTCAACTAAGTTGTGACCAAACCATTTCCAAGTATTGTTTATAGTCCTGTCTATGAAAAAATATATAAAAAATATATAAAGATCCAAATACTTTGAATCTTGGTGTAGACCTGATGATTTAGGAACGTGCTATACAGTTGTCAGCCAATGCCAGAAGATCCTCTGTCATTTGCATAGGATGACTGTAATTTGGTATATCTTTTCTTTGGCAAGAAAGCAAATATTATTCTGTTATTCTCTGATACTTTCTTAATATTTAATAAAATATTTAATAAAATCTTTTTGGCAAACACCTGATTTGATTGTATTATTTTCAAATACCCAAAGCTATGGCCTATCTACTGGCTAGAACTGCCTAACAATTATTGCATAGTCATCATACATTTGATCACAACCTATAATCACTCACATCACCACTATAGTAAAGTAAAGTATAAAAGAGATTAGAAAACAGAGAGGACGCTCTAACAACCTTGGATCCAGTGGTGGTATTCAGCCTGGATGTACCAGTTCTAGTGAACTGAGAAGAACTAGTGGCAACGAACATTTGGCCCTGCCCCCCCCCAGCTCGCGCTCTATCCTGTCCTATATCCCCCTTTTTTTCTTGTTCACCTGAATCACGTAGCACAGCTATTTTCCAGGCCTCTGCAGCCTTCCTACTCACCGGGGTTCCTTCTGGTAAGCCTAATTGCTGTATTTTTGAAGCCACGTGGCAGCACAGATGGCGCACGCATATGCAAAGTGCATGTGCACCAAACTGGTAGTAAAACCAGTTGCATCCCACCACTGCTTGGATCATATCTACTTGTAAATGTCATCTTGGGTTTCCTTAGAAAAATATAGTTGTGTGGTCTTTTGCTGCCAAAGTTTGCTGAGTAAGAGGGATTCATTAAAAGTTGGACAGTAAAAGTATCCAGCTTTGGATTTGGCTGGAGTGTGTGCTTCTTGTTTGTGTTTTACAACAGTGACTCAAATATTTGGATTTGCACAAATGTTGCATCATCAAGGTAATTTACATCAATGTAATTTACAGAAAGGAAGCAAATCAGGTAACAAGAGGCAGATGACTGGTGAAAAGGAGGACTCAAAAACCTCTATTCAAATGCCCCAGGGTTCTGAACAGGATATGTAAATCCATACTTATCAATATTTTTATTGACTTTGATAAAAAATTAGAAGGATAACATTTGCAGATGATATATAGTAAAACTGAGTGGGAAAGCTAATACATTAAATTTAATCCCAAATGATTTTGATAGAAAAATGGGCAGAAAGTAACAATTAAATTTGCTTGAAAAAAATCACGGTTGTTTACTGAAACATCGTCAGCATCAGATATATCTACCTTGACAAGAGAATTTGGGAAAAAAATGTTTGGATGATAACAATACAAATGAATAGGAATCAGCAGTGTGATGTGGTTTGAAAAAAAAATATCTTAGACTGCTTTAATCAAATCCATGCACAGTTTCCAAATTATAAGAAATAATAGATCTGCTTTAATCTATATTGGTCATTTTTCTTTAAGTATCATGTCAAATTTTAGATGCCATGTTTGAGTAATCCCGAAAATGTTTGACAAAACAAGAATTATCAGAACCATATTAAGTTCAAAGAAGATGCATTAATGGAACTAGGAATGTTTAGCTTTGTATAGTTAAAACTTTGTATAAATACACCAACATACATTAAATGGAAATTCAGGATTTGGGAGTTTGTTCAAATTTGGAAAGTGGAAACCTTTTCATGTGGAGATTGAACGATCATTTCTTGAGGTTAATTTAAACATCTGAACTTAGCAGGGTTTACACTCACAGATATAGTCTCTCCCACCTCTGTAAATCTCTAAAAATATGAATTTCCATAATATTTTTAAGTTGTAGTTTGAAAATAGAAACTCAATAGCCTATATCAAGCCTTCAAGAGTAACTGGCATATAAATAAAATGAATAAATGTAAAATTGGTCAGATATAGATTCATTTCATTGTTATACTGCAGTGTTTTCTGTTTTGTGATAGACACATTTAGATATAACCTGCCTCTGCTAACTCTGCTATGACAAATAGCCACGGTATTACTTATCTTCCACTCATTTTGTTTATCATTTTGTTCATATTAAGTACAAAATATATCAAACTCTTACTCTAAGATTAACATTTGTCTACATTATTTCTCACAAAAAGTCCAGTAATGGTCCATATTGTTTTAATCACTATTTGTTAAGAAAACCACAACTGATTTATTTAATTGCATCAAACTCTAAATAAAACAGGAATAGAAAATCCTAAACCAGGGGTTGGGAACCTATGGCTCGTGAGCCAGGTGTGAACAAGAAAAAAATGGAATTTGAGGGGAATGGGGAAAAAAATGAGACCTTTCGCGACGCTTTTAGGACAGCCGCTCTTTTCCCTCCTTGTGCGGCCGGAAGAGCACTGCTTGGGGTGGTGGTGTGGTGGTTGAGAGGGTGGAAGCAGAAGCATGCGAGGGGGAGGGGGAGGGGAGCAAAACAAAGAAGAGGCGGCGGCAGAGGGGGAGCTGGGATGCAACGGAGGGACGGTGAGTGGCTCCTTGGCATGCCTTCACACATCCACTTACCAGGGCCTATGGGGGATGGGGCTGCTGTCCAGGGAGGGGGCCTCAGAGACCCCTCTGCCCTCCTGAGCTGGAGCCTCAGCCCTCAAGAGAGACCCAGGCCCATTTGAGGAGGGAAGGCGGCCGCCAAGGCAGCGGGGTTGCTTTCCTCCATGGAAGCGGTGGTGGGGCTTGCTCTGGGGAGGACGCTGCCCTTCCCTGCCTCCCCACCCGCCTCCCTTGCAGCTCCGGCTGTGGAGAGAGAGAGGGGGTGGGGTGGGGTGAGGCCTCGGGCTGGGTAAAATAGGGGCTCCTTAGGCGGGTCCCCCAACTGTCAGGGGCAGTTATTATATTATATGGCTCTTACTGAAATAAATTTCCAAATATTTTGCTTTCATGGCTCTCTGAGTCAAAAAGGTTCCCGACCCCTGTCCTAAACTCTTGTGTAGACCCATGCTTCTCAACTTTGGCAACTTTAAAGTGCATGGATTTCAGTTCCCAGACTTCTCATGGCAGCATGAAGTTTGCCCATATTAAACTTGCCAAGAATAAAAAACGCTGATCTACAGATAGGGATTTTTCCATTCCTCTTTTACTGGTTCTTATTTATTTATGAGCAATCATAATGCAAAATCCCCATTCCCAATTCAGCCCACAGTTATGATAATACACTATTTTCCTGCTGCACTCTGGCAGCCAAAATGCACCCCCTGCAATGCCCCCATGCCCTGTTTTGGGCCTGGAAGGCCACCCTGCACCAACCTGGAAGCCAAAATGGGATGCCAGGAAGCCAAAACGGGGCATGGGAGACTCCTGGGAGGAGCAGGATGGGGCGGGGATAGCCAGAAGTGGGAGCTTCCAGTTTGCTGAACTTCATATAATCGTAACTGGTCCAAACTGGCAGCAGCCCACCTCTGATTTTGTATATAATATTGTATCATTTTCAATTCTAAGTTCCATATTATTAAAATAAATAAATACTGGTACATAAAATTTCATTAACCTTCTCCAAAAGCATCAAACAAAAATGAGATTTAAGGCATAACAATTATTCATATATTGGAGTTCTATAAATTAATTCTATAATTACTTTTGGACAGATTAGGCATTAGCAAACACAGTTCATTTTCAGTAAGATACACCATTTTTATTTAATATTAATTGCCTTTACAATTTTAATTTTTGATTTAAATTAAGCATGTATGGTTAAGTCTAGAAAAATTATTTAAACAAAAATAGTTTTTTGTTCGAACATATCATATTGAACTTTATAAGTGGTCAATCACATGCTCCCTTAATTCTTCAGGAGATAAATAATTTACTTCGGAAAACAGAATAACTGTTAACAGTAGCAGCTTGAAGAGGAAGAGACATGGAATAACAATGCAAACAATAACAGGAATATAGAAATTGGGTTCCAACATTTTGCACTTTAATTATGCATATTTATTAATTTGATTTCTTTTATAATAAGAGAAAAGAGCCATATTATATAGTTTTCTAATGTATGTACTGGAGTACTTAGAATCCCTAAATTATCATTGAATAGTGATTCTGCCCTTGTTAGGCTAAGCCAAATGACTCACAGGGATTAATCCAAACTGATTAAAAATCTCCTCTCAACCAAACTCATTGCAATGATGAAAAAGAGAAATAAAAATATTTAATGGACATACTGTGGAGAAGTAAAAAAATATGGATACTTCTGTGGAAAAGACAACAAACAAACAAAACAACCACAAAGCAACTGTAGTAAGTTAACCTATGCTGATTATCTTATTTTGCATGATATAGTACCACTTCCTATTTCATTAGGAGAATAAAAATTGTGGACAGTTGTCTCTCAATGAAATCACAGATGGTTCTTTGGTTCCGGGTCACTGCTGTGATGGCACCAGCATCTTGGAGATAGGAGGAAGAGAATGATGGATGCTACAGCTGCCAATACCTCAACTTAATCAACACATTAATAACTTACTTCATCATCAGATTTACTGTCAAGTCAGTTGAGAACATTGTTTTAAACTCTAGTCCTGGAACAGCCAAAGTTGGGAAGATCAGAGGGAAGAAAACTGCAGAGAGAAAAGGTTGGGAATAGTCATATTGAATATATTATGGAAATGCTGTTATGAGGTTCAAACAAGTGAGTTGCTCTCTGGATTTTGTTTGGTTGATGTAGATGGTAAACTCAAGCATTTTTGTAAAGAATATTTTATTTACAAAAGCTGTTTATTGCTCTAGGCAAACAGGGCCCAAATGTCCATTTATTATAAAATGTATCTGTATTGTCACCCTCTGCCTAGATAGAGCCCATGAAAAATCTACTAAATTGTATTGAATTTTCTGCATTTTTCAGAGGACAGAGTGGTTTTAATGAGTCTCAGAAAAAGAAAGATGACTGTTTTTAAATGTTCCTTGTAACATTTATAGTATGTAAGCATTCTGCTTAGTACTTTAGGCAAATATACACTACTGATAGGAAAAAACTAAATACTTTGGGGAAAGATTGTTCTCACAATGGAAAGCACTGCTTCCACTCCAGTTATTGATGGCTGCTGGATCAAACTGTAGGTCTTTAGAGACAAAATACATCTTTAGTGAAGAAAGCAAGGTGGATGAAAAAATAAATGAATACATTTTTATACAGTGCTAAGTGCATCACAGTGAATGAACAAAGTTCCTATTTCTGGTTCCCACAGAATTTTATGTGTACTACCTATACCCGTGTTGTCGAATCCATGGAATATGTGCTGGAAACGGCATGCCAAACCATCCCATGAGCCACATGCAGCCACGCTGGCTCCTCATCCCATTCTTGCACACTGTTACATGCAGCCCCACTGGTTCCACATCCTTTTCTTGCACACTGTTGCACGCAGCCCCGCTGGCTTTCATCCCATTCTTGTGCACCATTGCATGCAGCCCTGCTGGCTCTGCATCATGTACTTGTGCACTGTCACACTCAGGCTAGCTGGCTTTTGGCATGTAGGATTGCCGAAACCCAGAAGCGTAGCATCCCAGCATGCATGCATGTTCCATGTGCCGAACATCTGGTTTACAGTATGCACATGTGCGCCAGCCAGCTGTTCATCATGCATGCATGCACGCTAGGAAGTAAATGCCCAGACAGCCGGCTCTCAAAACACGTGTGCGCACTAGGATACTGCACTTCCGGGTTTCGGCAATCCTGTGTGCTGACAGCCAGCTGGCCAACGTGCGACAGTGCACAAGAACAGAATGTGGAGTGAGTGGGCTGCACCTGTGTCATGGTATGGTATGGTGTGCCCTTCTGGCATGAAGGTCAGCACATGGTGACATAAAAGGTTTGCCACCACTGCCCTAGACATTAGCAGTCACCATCCACCTGTGTTTCATGTGAATTTTAAGACCAATGTTTGGTCTTGCCAAGTCATCCAAAATGCAAAACCCCCTGCCATTTTAGGTTTACTAGCTTGTAACTTACAGTTAGATTTGGTTACAAATTCTAGTTTCTAGAAACTGAAAAATGGCCCGTACTATGGTTCAAGTGACACAGACACCAGTGATAAGCAGACAAGATCACAGAAATAGAAATATTAACTTGACTTTCTGATTTGGTTTCAAAGACAGCCTTTGTACTGGTAGCCTGCTCAAGTAGTCATCCAGGCCACTGGGATTCCGGTGTATACAAAGGCAAACAATCAAACAACATGACTGCTAACAGACAGTCTAGTTTTATGCTGATGTATTCTTGTGCTGCAGACTGAACCACTAATGTGTGGTGTTACTGAACTCTGCAAAGAAATTTTTGAGCCATTGTTTAGTACAAATGCTTGAACAGATGGCATTAAGATTTGAGAACTGGTTGGTGCTAGGTTCAATCAGTCAATTAGCTATTGATAATTATGGTAGTTCTGTCTCAAATACCATGCTGAAATTTAAGACAAAAAACTTAGTCCATGGCATTGTGGCTGATATATGTTTTTTGTTTGTGTTTTGAATGTAGCCAGCTTCTACAGTTTAAATTCAATTAGATTTAATTATTCCTCTCATGAGCCTGCTTAAGCCATAGTTGGTATTGAAGACCATGACAGCAGCAGAATAACTGGCAATGGAATTTTTCATTTCTTTTTATCCGCAAAGAGCTCTTGGAAATAAAGTTGTGCATTTTTATAATGTACTTTGGAAGGTGTAATCAAGCATATGCCACTGTGTACAAACTTTAATTTCCTGTGGGAAACTTATTTCTTTGTATCATTTTTCATCCCTTTTTGTTGAACATATAATATCCTGCAGCCATCTGCCTCATTTGGAACTCAAGCTACAACCCCTATTTATTAATAGAGGAGTAAGGAGTATTTTGACAGCACATACAAACATGCACACACATTCACACAATTATTTTATGATAAACAGCAATATCAGTAAATATATCAAAAATGTATAGAGTTATTACAAAATAATAGATAAAAGGGACTGCATCGGAAAGTCCAAGGTATAAACTTTCACACAAGCAGAGCTTCCTAGTGTCTTTTTCTCAGTTGTTACCTCAGTTCAAACTAGTATATTATATAATTATTTTTTCATAGATAGATGGTCACATACAGTATACACTTTCATCTTCTGAACTAAACTCTCCTGAATTCAATTAGGTTTATTTGTAAGTGTCCATATGAAAATGGCATGAATATTGAAAAACAACATTTCTGCCACATAACATCTGCCTCAAATTATCATCAAACAGCATTTTTTAAAAGTTGTGCTTTGTGTTTTATTTTTCTGATGACAAAGTTACTTTACATACTTGCAATAGCAACATTTAGGGGTTGGTATCTCCCAGTCATGAGTTGCAATAATCATGGAATTATTTTTGAACCTGCCATTATCTTCCACAAAACAATTAATTTTCATATGGGAAATATGAAAATACAATGGGAATTAGACATAATAAAGAATAGTTATTCATGGTGCTTAAGGTCATACTTACTCCTCAAAGAAAAGATACTAATAGGTAAAAGGATGTTAAAAAGTAGATATTTAAAAAGAGGTAGATGGTCTACATAGTGGATCTTTGTTATGACAGTTATACATAATACTATAGCAGTCTTGGGGAAATACCATTGTACTGATAACATCTGCTGTACCCCCCAATTAATTTAGCCATTCTATACCCCTATAATTTCCTTTCTCAATATCTCATAAAGCAGTTTAAAGCTGACTTGTGATCTTTTTCATTTCTGCCAACCTTATAATGCTTAGAACATGTAGAGAACATTATGAACTGGGCTCCTTTCTTTTGATCAATAATGAATAGAATAGAATTCTTTATTGGCCAAGTGTGATTGGACACACAAGGAATTTGTCATCAGTGCATATACTTTCAGTGTACCTTAAAGGAAATGGTACATACAGCAGGAATCATAAGGTACAACACTTAATGATAGCCATGGGGTACAAATAAGCTGTCAAATCATACTAGGAGACAATAATCAATATAAATCAATATAAAAAGAAGGTCACTTGACCAGTACTGCATTGATTATTATTGATGCTATACAGGTAGACTTCGACTTAGGACCACAGAAGGGCCTGAAACTAACTAGAGTGATAAAGTGAGTCACTCCCCACTCCCCAAAATTATGGGCATTTTTGCAATGGTTATTAAGTGACTCCAGTTTCCCCCATTGATTTGTCTTGTTGGAAGCCAGCTGGGAAAATTGCAAGTGGTGATCACATGATCCTGGAAAGCTGTGACCATTGTAAATGCAAGTAGTTTCCAAGTGCCTGGATTGCAATCACTTTGCTGAGGGGAAAGAGCCAAGGTTCCCTACCCCTGTCCTAGAAGAATGAAATATTCTAAGAAATATTAAAAAGGCAGAATATTATATTTTCCCTAAACAAGAAACATGTTTCTAAAAACATAAACTCAGAGCCTCAGCTCCCTAATCCACCCCCAGCAGATATTTTAGTGCCAACCTATCTACAAGACAAAAGACTAGGCCAATTTATCTAAAAAACAAAATACTTTCACCCTCCAGGTCATAATAGGATTATCTAGCACAGAACTCATCACATGGCACCTGGAAAGACTGCATCACCCAAGCAAGGTTCAACCAAGCCTGGGACACAGACAACCTCAGTTGTGACTGCATAGTCCCATGGGAGTCTGACAACCAATCAGAATATATGCCCTTGCCACATGAACAGGAAGCCCAAGACAGGGTATAAATCTCTCTCTTTCTCTCTCTCTCTCTCTCTCTCTCCCATGTGCTCAATTTGCCCAGGATCTCAAACCATGTGGTCCTGTCCACCATTAAACCATCTTTCCAAGCAGTTTCCACATTTCCAGTCTTTCCCCCTACTTTCTTCCAACAGAGGAAATCTTCAATAAATATTGTACACCTTATTGATCGAACCTCATACACCAGGAGTTGATTATGCAACCAGAGAAAGGACATTCTTGATAAATGCATTCTGACCATGAAAGTATTCCCATACTTTGCAAACAATAGAAGCCAGCTAATTGTGCATTTGTTTATATAGATTTTCAATTAAATATGTTTTGACTTCACTATTTTTTAATATATATTTATTTTTATGGTCTTAATCTCATTTTTTTTAAATTTTGTACTCCTCTATAGTTTTAAATTATGATAATCAAAAGTATTATTATAAATAAGTATGAGAAATGTACGAGTTACATATATTTGATGTTATGGTGTATGAGTTAAAAAGCCTATTAATATCATTCCCTCCAAAATTTCATTTTTTAAAAATGATTTCAGAATTGATATTTCATCTGAACATATTTAAGTAACTTGATTTTTTTCTGCATGTTAGTTTAGATTTATTTTTTTTACTTCTCTCAGTCATTGCAAGGGAGATAAGATTGTGGTTTCCATAGTGTTATAAATCCTAGTAATTTGCTTCTCCATCACATGACTAGAATTAATTTTTTTAAACAAAGGAAGAACAATCAGAAGAATCTGAATCAGAAGAATCAGGAGAATGATGGGGACAACAATAAGAAGAGAAGCCTTGGAGGATTCCAGTACCGTAGGAGAGATTATATGAAAAATACATTTTCTTAGATATTAAAATTGTCAACTTTACACACACTTTTGAAGGAACATGGCCAATTAATCTGAATAAAGTTTCCTTCTTAGAATACTGTTTACAGTTTTACCCTTAATGGACTATAGCTTGCATCCATGCTACCTAAATATTAATACCACAGCTATTATGCATGCTTATAACCAGGGGCGAAATCCAACCACTTTTCCTACTGGTTTGGTGTGTGTGTATGCACACCAATCACGCTGCAGCGCAGCATTTTAACAATGTTTAGAGGCTCCAGAGGCAGCGGGGATCATCAAGAAGGCTCCACAGACACTTAAATCAGCTGATTTAGGTGAGTAAAAAAAAAAAGGAGCGTGTATAAGCAAGAATAGGGGCTCGGGCGGGTGGGCAGAGATCGGGTGGGTGGGCGGGGCCAATTTCAAACATCTACTACCGGTTCTGCTGAACTGGCTAAAACCAGCTGAATTTCACTTCTGCTTATAACAGCAAATAATTGCATTTATAAAGAATTCTAACTTGATCATATTTAAGTGTATATTTTAAGGATTAATTTACTTCTCTTATGCTAATTATTATTGTGAATTCCATATTCAGATAAAATAGCATTCCCTTTTTGCCACATTTCTTCATATAGATATTAAGCAAAATTTTAAATAGCCAAAAGAATTCCACAGAGTGTGTAATTCTTCTTTTTGCTTTCCTATTGCAACAATCTATAATTAAAATGAAGGCTTGTAATTTGCCATCTATCATATGCCAGAAAGAATAAACTTATTTCTAATATAACTTGCTTTTCAAGATAATCTTCAACATATATGGAAAATATATGTCTCCCAGTTTCTATGTTGTATTTGTTACAAAGCTACTTGGTTAGCACAACTTTTTCCTACTCAGGCTCCATTCAGATGCAATAGACCATATCCCAAGCCATTAAAGAGATCTGGCTTGTATGCTACAAGATTGAATGAGGCTGTGTCATGGGTTATTTTATAGATGTTGTAAAAGGCTGGTGATAAGTGGCAAAATGAAGAGGAAGCCCAGCAACAAGAACATGAATTAAAATATTGTGAATAAATCTTATTTTGAGCTACCATTTCCTCCCCAAGCTTATACTGATAAGATTCTAACAAGGGTGCTGAGTAATTATTACTTTCTGCTTCACAATGGGATCATCTGTCCATTTAAACTGGACCAGCTGGGAGGCTAAATTTAATCTAGAATGATTTAGAGTTATTTCAAACTTAAGGGAAAATATGTACATTGGTATATGCAGTGAGCCATGTGCAACAACCATTTCATAAACACAGGCACAACATAGGAGAACAAACCCATCAGGACTAGATTCAGCAGTCCATCTGCATTTAAAGGACAAAGGCCACTCTTTTGAAGATGGCAAAGTCTACATTTTGGACAGAGAAGACTGCTGGTTTGAAAGAGGGATCAAAGAGGCCATGTGAGTCAAATTGTTGCCGCCGCAACAAGATACCGTGGTCAACGGTATCAAAAACCGCTGAGAGGTCTAATAGGACCAGGACCGAGGAACAGCCCCTGTCCCACGCCCTCCAGAGATCATCAACCAACGCAACCAAAGCTGTCTCCATGCAGAAACCAGGCCTGAAACCCGATTGGAGCGGATCCAGATATACAGCATCATCCAGATGCCGGGGAAGCTGCCGTGCCA
>JAEANM010015548.1:0-13581 GCA_017656035.1 Myanophis thanlyinensis
CTCCCTCCCTCTTTCGCTGACATCAATATGACAATTTATGGATTTGTTTATATGTAAGGGATATGGGAAGAAGACTTGTTGTATTTTAAGAGAAAATGATAAGTTACTAAAATTGTTTATACCTGTTGTGCTGAAGAAGAATGGGATAGCTTTATACATTTCTTTTCTTTCTTTATTATATATACACATACATATTTCTTTTCTGCATCTTCTATTTTTCTTTTTTATTATTTTACTATTTTTATTTAGTTTTTAATTGTCATAAATCGTAATTTTTACTAAAATTACTACTAAAAACAAACAGTGGCCTCAAGGTTGTGCAAGCTACGCTGTTCCCTCAGGGATCCCCCAAATACGCTCTCCCTGCCCTGGACAGGGGCTAGACTAGATGATCCCTCCCACCCTCCAATTCTGTGCTTCCTTGACAGTGGTGGAATTCAAATTTTTTAACTACTGGTTCTGTGGGCGTGGCTTGGTGGGCGTGGCTGTGGGGTGTCATGTGACCGGGTGGACAGTTTCTGCAAGCAGGGCAATACAGATGAGGCTAGAAACAACACCAGGATGTTTCTTTCCTGCCTTCCTTACAGGATTAACCCTGTAAAGTAGAAAAAAACAAAAGGAGATTTCTTCTAACAACTGGTTCTCCAAACTGCTTAGAAAATTTACTACCGGTTCTAGTGAACCTGCTAAATTTCACCTCTGTTCCTTGAGCTCTTGAAGAAAACTGAAGTACTCGACCCAAGGTTGGTAATTCTGAGAGGCCAACAATACACAGGGGTCTCCCGATCGGGCACCTACCTGTGACGATGCTGAAGGTGATCTGGAAGTACAGCCCAGCTTCCGTGTTGCTGTTCTCCATCGAGACCACCACGTGCACCGAATTCTTCTCTTCCACCACCACCGTGCCCACAGTGATGTTCTTCAGCCCAGAGTCCACCACCGCCACGGTGATGGCCTTTTCCAGATCCAGGCTACCGACCGCTATTTCTGTGCCGTTGCTGCTCTGAAACTCCATGGAGGCCACTTCGGAGGAGACGCTGTGGTTGGTGATGTAGCCGAAGGGAAATGGGTTGTAGTCCACATGGAAGATGACCTGGACAACGTCCGTCAAGTCAGAGAAGGTGGCTCGGAAGGCCTGGGGGATGGAGAACTGGCAGCTCAGGGTGTCCCCATAGCAGAGCAAGGCATGGGGGTCGGCTCGTTTCCCTCTGGCCGTGATGTTGCTCCCAGCCAGCTCCAGGGGCTCCTCGTTGAGCACTCGGGACTTCATTAGGATGCGCATCAAGTCAGTGGACAAGGTGTAGGCTTTAGATGCCATCTGCACCCGTTTGGGAGCGCTATAGAGCTCCTGTCGCTCAGGCTCCTGGGAAACAGCGTTGACGAGGTGGATCAAGTCTCCTGCAAAGCAACCTGCCAAAATCAGTGGCAAAAGCCTTGTTGGCATGCAAAGTCCCCCTCCCCAAAGCCACCACTGCTCCGCCACTCGCCGGAGGGCTGCTGCCCCTACACACTCAAAGGGGAGGGGGGTCCAGCAGGGACGTCAGCAGCCATGATGGTGTAATCCGCCTGTTTCTTTTATTACAATGTTTTTGTTGACCATCCCCTGAAGACAACGCTTGACCTCTCATGTCCCTTTCAGCCAAGAAGAACCACAACGGTTCTTGGCATTTTGTTGTTGCAGAGGTCACATTTCTGACACACAGAAAGTGCAATTACCTGCCACAAATGCAAAGGCCAGTTGTGGCTATGAAAATGCAAATCCTCTCTCGATAGGCCCTAGTTTCCTTTCAGCCCCAAGAAGCTGTCCGTTCTCCAGGGTGTCTAAGGAATTGCTATTTTTCTCAACTATACATTAAAAAAATAAACCCAAACAACTAATTTGTGGACATCTACATTTTCTCTTGGTTTTCAGCTGTCTGTTTGGCATGCATTTCCTTACAATGATTATAAAACAGCTATTTCCTCCAGAGAAAGGGAGCAGGGATCAAAAAGACAAGATTTTGTCTTTGTGGCTGCACTGCAGAGGCCTCTCCCCATACCAGATACTCAACTCACCATGCTGAAAGAGAGCTGTGTTGGCCATGTAGCCAAGCCCCACTCCCCAACCCAGAGGTTGATGCCCAACCGCAGACAAGTTGCCCAGATCCTCCTCAGCTGGGCCGAACCTCCATCACTGTTTCCCTACTCTCCATCTCTGGCTCCAAAAGACGCCCCCTTCCTGTCACTCTGAAGTTTAGAGAAGCAACTGAGGCAGGTGTTTCAGCATGCCCGACCTCCATCCCTTCTGGGGCCAGCCCCACCTTCCTCGGGGGGGGGGGGGGGGCTCACCCATAATATCTAGGATGTTGTCAGCAATGGCTTTGGGGGTCATGGTTCCTTGCATTGTCTCTCCTTGAAGAATGGTCATCATTGTTTCAAGCTTCCTCAAAGTCTTTGTCAGGCAAGATCGACAGACAAATTCCTCACTGGCCACCTGCGAATCCCAAGCACAGTGGAAGCAAGTCAGCACACCAAGTTTCTGATCCTCATGGTGCTTGAATGCCTTCACCACTAGCTCAAACTGGCTTTCGCTTAGAATACATTTGTATTCATTTAGAAAAGACAAGAAAGGAAGAGAGAAAATGGGAACCAGGAATGGATGCCAAGGAGTTCACCTAAGACAGAAGTGGGGAACAATGGCCTTTTTGTGACTTGTGGACTTTAACTCCCAGAATTCCTGGGTCAACTGGGGAATTCTGGGAGTTGAAGTCCACAAGCCATAAAAGGGCCATCGTTCCTCACCTCTGACTTAAGACTTTCTGCTCATGCTCTGTTTCTACTCTCAGCCCATTTTAAACCAAGGGAAGCCCACAGCCGCCCTTCCCATGTGATTCATAACATAATGGTGTGTGAAGCAGTATTTGATCCAGTCTAGGCACCCCCAGCCTTCTCCTCCTTGTGACCCAAATGCCTACCATACATTGGGCCAGTGCAGCCACAATCTGCCGGATGTCATCCACCGTGTTGACGTTCAAGGAGGTCAGGGTTTCGGTAACTTTCTTCCGGATCCACATTTGAAGGGGGGCATCGGGCTCTGCTCCCAGCTTTGGATGCACAGAGGATTCATGCTTTGGGTGGGAGGACAGAATATGAAAAGTCAGCTTCTCCTCGAGGGAGGCCGGTCAGCAAACAGGCCTCCCAAGGACACAGTTTTCAAGAAGAGAAGCTCAAACGCCGGTTGGAGATATCCTTCCACCAAACAGACCAAAGGCAAGGCTGGTTGGAGTTTATTTCTCATGACCTCCCCTTTCCCAGGACTGATTTGTCCTTTATTTTCCCATAATAGTTCGTGGATGTTTTCAACAAAGCAACCTTTGTACAGGTACCATATTTTTCGCTCCATAAGGCGCACATTTTGTCTCCCAAAAGTGGAGTGGAAATGTCTATGTGTCTTATGGAGCAAATATTGCTGAAGCCCCACCCACCCGCTGGCCATTTTTGACCTCCACACGGCCCGTTTTAGGCCTCCACATGTCCTGTTTTGGGCCTGTTTTTGCCCTTTTTGCCCATTTTTGGTCTATTTTCAGCCTCCGTGCGGCCCATTTTAGGCCTCCACATGTCCTATTTTTGGCCCATTTTTGGCCTCCACATGTCCTGTTTTTGGCCCATTTTTGGCCTCAACATGTCCTGTTTTTGGCCCATTTTAGGCCTCCACATGTCCTATTTTTGGCCCATTTTTGGCCTCCACATGTCCTGTTTTTGGCCCATTTTTGGCCTCCACATGTCCTGTTTTTGGCCCATTTTAGGCCTCTGCACATCTCGTTTTGGGTCCATTTTCAGCCTGTTTTTGGCCTCCATGTGGCCTGTTTCGGCCTCCACATGGAAGCCAAAAACAGGACGTGTGGAGGACAAAAACAGGCCAAAACTCGGGCGCAGAGGCCAAAACTGGGTTGTGTGAAGGCCAAAAACAGGATGCACAAAGGCCAAAAATCAGAGTGCTTCTTACGATCAGGTGCCTCTTATGGAGCAACAAACACAGTAGTTCTCAACTTACAACAGTTCATTTAGTGGGCATTTGAAATTACAATGGCACTGAAACAAGGGAACTAATGATCATTTTTCACTGCAGCATCCCCAGGGTCATGCGATCAAAATTCAGATGCTTGGCAACTGGCATGAATTTATGAATTTCATGGGTTTCAGGTTCATATGACCCCCTTTTGCAACCTTCCGACAAGCAAAGTTATTGGGGAAGCCAGATTCACTGAACAATTGTGTGACTAGCTTAACGACTGCAAGGAGTCACTTAACAACTGTGGCAAGAAAAGTCCTTAAAATGGGGCAAAATTTATTTAACAAATGTCTCACTTAGCAACAAAAAAATTGGGCTCAGTTGTGGTTGTAAGCCAAGGATTAGCTGTATTCCTACATGGTGGGATTTCTCAACCTTGACCACTTGAAGAGGTGTGGACTTCAACTCCCCCCATTGCTGCTGGTGGGAAATTCTGGGAGTAGAAGTCCACATATCTTCAAGGGGATTGAAAAATGTGGCTTTATGGGTTCTTGGGAAGCTGCAGAAACTGTCAATATTTCAACTTTAATCAGGAAATTAATGCAGTGCAAAAAGAGGAAATTTCACCATTAGCTCTCAACTCTGTAGTGCGACATGGCTGAGACATCCCAGATGCAGAATCCTTGGGGGTGGGATATGGTCCAATCCTTCAGGATAGCAGCTGCAACCATGCACTTTTAGACACTATTTTGATATTTTGACTCTAATTCTCCTGATTCCCCATTCCATTGTTGTTGTTTTTTGAAAGAACATAGGATCATGCCTTCCTCCCCTTACTTCTGTGTGTGTCTTTCCAAGACTGAGATTTTCTGGCAAAGTATTTAAGCAAGTTAGTTTAACTTTTAACTTCACAAAGCTGACAAAAGACACCAGCATCCTCTCACCGTAAGTTCATACCTCATTTAAGATAGTGATGAGAGCCAGTGAATACTCAATAACAGGTTGGGGGTCACTCTGTTTGACCAGGCCTTGCAGTATCACCTCCGTCTTGTTGTGAAGCCACTGGGGAAGACTGGGGAATCCCTCTGGCGTCCTGGGCAAGGTGATGACCATATCCCTGGACAGAAAAACAGCAATGACTATCACATAAAATGCTCTGCATCTGATAAATCAGCTGTATTCCTAATATGGAGTTGTTTTCTATGTGCAGGAGAGTGCTTGTGTTTTAAATACGAGAGAGCATTAAAACAACCGACTAGCAAGGATACAGTAGAGTTTAACAAAAAGTATATGGCACAAGTCAAGGTTACAATGATGAGGATGTTGACAAGAGTCTCACTTTCCCCATCAGGCATTAGTCTCATCGGTTGTCAAACTGTTTCCAGGCTCACTATAAAGTGGGCAGTACAATTTCAAAGTTCTAAACAATATGGAACAAGGTATTCAGGATGTTGTCTATCTTCTTACAAGCTACTCAGTACATTGTCTCTCGTTCTGTCCCGGAAAAGTTTGCATGCCACCAGAAATGCAGCTTTATCTGTGGCCCAGCAACATGGAACCTTGGTAGCACAGTGGTTAGAGTGTACTGCAGTACTTCTGCTGACTGCTGGTTCAAATCCCACCAGGCTCAAGGTTGAATCAGCTTTCCAGCCTTCTGAGGTGGTAAAATGAGGACCCAGATTGTTGGGGGTGATATGCTGACTCTGTAAACCGCTTAGAGAGGGCTGGAAAGCACTATAAAGCAGTATATAAGTCTAAATGCTATTGCTAACTACTTTTTCCGAGGATAACACCTGAGCTTTCCCCAGGTTGCTCAAATGCAAAAATCCCCCAAACTGGCTTCTTCCTTGGAAATTATTTCTTTACTTGTCTGTTTAGCCATGAAACTGATATCCTGTCATGGCCTTTTCTTCAAATCTCAAATCCTAAAGGTCTGAGCACCCACTACCCTCTGCACCTCAGACTTGTTGGATGTAGGTCCACATACTTTAATCAGTTCCCAAATACCTCTCTAGAGAGGATGCGATGGCACAGTGGTTTAATGACATCAGAACTGCTGGCCAGAAATGGTCTGCATTGCAGCAGTTCGAGTCCAGCTCTCTGAGACTGGATGAGCTCCTGCCGCTCACTCCCTGGTTGCTGCCCATCCAGGAATTTGAAAGCAGGCAATATTGCAAGTAGATAAATGGGTACCATTTTGTTGGGCTAAACCTAGCTGTGTTTGTGTGTGTGGAGAGTGGAAGCTGGTGCTGGACTTGGCTGGATGCGAGGCTACGCAACGCAGTGCAACATGAGACAAGGTGAGATGAGACCCAGTAGAGGAGCCCAGAAGAGCCAGCAATCCAAGCGCCACTAGTCATCTGGTGTAAGCTAGTTCACCCCATGAATAGGCATGAAAGCGCCAAACAGAATGAACTAGCAATTCAGGCTGTGTGTGAATTCATTGTGTCTAGCATTTGTAGATTTCCCTGACATTGTATGCCAAACAAACAAATAAACAACCTATGTAGAAATTGATCTGAGAAAATGCAGACCAAGAGATGCTGAGCCTGCACGTGCCAAGCAGGAGACATGAACAGAATGAACTAGCAATTTAGGCTGTCAGGAGTGCATTGTGCCTAGCATTTGTAGATTGCCCTGACATCGTATGCCATGTGCTAAATAAATAAACAGCTATCTAGAAATTGCTCTGAGAAAAATGCAGACCAAGAGATGCTGAGCATGCATGTGCCAAGCGGAAGAATGGAACATCTGGGAGGATAAATGGTTCAGGAGCATTGCCATTTGTCTTTGGCTGCAACCCTCCTTAGCAACTCGGAGACAACGCTGGATTCTTTCTTGAAACAAATACACTGAACTTCACATTTGTCACTGATTTATAACCACAGAATGTATTGATTTCCTAGGCTAACCAAAGTGGCACTTTGTATCAAAAGAGCAGTACATCAAGATGAACAAGAAATGGTTCTTTTTTTGGGCTTTCAACTCTTGCCCATGGACCACAATGGCAGCCTAGGTAACAGCAAGGTAACGGGGGGAGTTGGGTCATCCTGGGTGAGGCACCCCAGAAGCAGTTTGCAAGACACAAGTGGAGCACCCAGTAAACATGATCTTCTAGGTTGGCTATAGGTTCACTATATGTGGCCAGCAAACACCAGCAAGACTGTCCGTCTGTCAGCCTTGCATATTCACAATTCAAGAGTTTGGGGGCCTAGATCAATTTTCTTTCTGCACTTATACACAAATTCATAGCAGTACTACTGCATTTCCAAGCATATTTTTTTCTTAATTGCTCTTAGGAGATCAATTTGGGCTGATTTTTGCTTGCAAATTAAGCTTAAGTCATTTCTAAACAGTTTTACAATGCCTGCAGAAACCACCTGGCATCATTTCCCTCTCTTAAGAAAGATATTCATCTTTCCCATGTACACCCCACAAGGAAAGCACATGTCCCTCATGTCTCAAAGGCATTGTCGCCAACACTGCATTAAAGCCATTGTTGCCCAAAAGTATGGTTATAAAACAGTGGCGCACATATGTACGTGTGCTGAGAGAACGAGAGAGAGGGAGGGAATGGATTTGAAAGGGAAAAAAGCATTAGGAGAATACACTGCATATTCCATGAAGAGAGATGACATAGCTAGATAAATGCACCCAAACTGAAAGCACTCGCCAGAGCTAGTATGGGAAAACTCGCTACGGCCAACTCGCCACAATCAACTCGCTGCAGCCAACTTGCTGCAGCCAGTTCGCCATGGCTAACTCACCATGGGACAAGAATCTTTAGAAGAAGGATGCCAAAGGAAAACAAAATGAAATCCGAATCACAAAAATTAAAATAGTTTTTGAATTATTTTAAATAATTAAACTGAATTGCTGAACTGTCCCTTGGCAAGTTGGCCCATTGCCAGTTGGCCATGGCGAGATGTCCTGAGCTGAGTTGTCGTAGACCTTGCCAGAGCTGCCCAGCTGTGGTTAGGACTGCACAGAACCTACATTAAAGAAAAAGAGATGCGACAGGATAATGCAAACATTGTAACGAGGAATGCAGCATTTGGGTATAAGTTATGCTGACAAAGCACATTTGCCCTGCCTCGTATGTTAGGCATAATTTACTCTTACTTGACAGAGGAAAAAGAAACAGAATACCTTTTCTAATCTCAGACTCTGGAAATTTTATCATCATGGTATACCTTAACCCTAATCCAAGTTTCTGAGATTTCAGCAGGCAGTAGATGCAAACATTAGAATTCTAGTGACTAGCATTGCAGCTTGCAAACAGCCTGCTAGTTTGCTTCTAGTTAAAAGAAAGCATCTGGAACTGCTGAAACATTTCAAATATATGTTTATAAAGAAGGGGCAGCTTATCATATGTGTTGGTTATGTAAAAAAATCAAAAGCCCTGGAAAGGAATTAGACAGCATTATTCAGAAAAAAATTAAAAACAAAATTTGAATTGAAGCCTCTGTTTTTCTTCTATTAGGAATCTTTCCAAAACAAATAAATAAAAATGTCACAATTTATTAAGAAATATGCTGATAGCTGCACGGATAATTTTGGCCCAATGTTGGAAAAGAGATACTTTGCTGACAGAATCAGACTGGAAACTGAAGTTAGGGAATATGCAGGGGTGGAAAAAGTTACAATATATATATATATATTATATTATATCCAGAACAGAAGCTGGGCTGAATTTAAGCAAGATTGGCTTCCCTCCCGGCAACACAACATAGGGAAACTTAGATTCTTAAAATGTGTTTTTAAAGGGGAAATATTAGATATAAAAGAAATAACAAGAAACCAATATTTATATATACTTTGATATAATCACTTTGGGTATAACAGGAAGGAATGCGGAACTTAATATTGCTTTTACTGATTGTTTTTAGCATTTTTAACTTATTTTTTCTTTTATAAAAACGGGCCTTTTTTTAGATAAAAATATCAACAACCACATCATACCACATTATCACATCAATTACCATGGTTTAGAATTCTGTGGTGATTACAGTCATTTTTCAAGACGATATGATGATTTCAGTTTTATATATTCAATAAATTACTTAACCAATGAGATAAGGAATCCTAAATTTGGTAGCAATTCTAAATTCTCTAGTTATTAGTTTGCTCTTTTCCAGACAGTGAAGCTCATTTCATTTTCTTCTTTTTTTCCTTTTATGGTATCTTTTATTTTATTCTTCAACGGTTTTAAACTAGATGTAAATGCATGTGTATGCACTAAGTACTTCAATGGGAGGCCACCAGGAAATTCTAGGGCTGAAGGAAACCCACAACCAGGTTTTTGCCAAGAAGACTCAATAGGTCTGACCATGAGGCCATCAAAAGCCACATTTACCTGCATTCCCAGGATCAGTTTTCAAGACTAAACTGCACAAAAGTCCTTCATCCCATATTTCTCATGCCCCTTTACAGGGCATGAATCTGCCAATTGTGGACCAGATTATGTGGGCTCAGAAGAGCACCCCTGAAGGCCTTCCTTGTTTTTCTTGCCTGGCCCTGGGGCAGGACAGAAGGGAGAGGGATCCCCCTCCCCCCTGAGGGCTGGATTGCAACCCCCAACGCTGCCATAAAATGCTGCTGGGGTCCCTGTCACCCGACAGCTGAAAAGATGACAATTCAAGGCCCCCAACCTCATAGGATGCAGTTCAAACAAAGAAGGATCCTCTGATTTGTTAGTGTTAGAAGTTAGCACCCCACCCCTCTCCTAGAAAAATGAAATATTCCAGGAAATATTAAAAGGCAGAATATTTCCCCTAAAGGAGAAATAGAAATCTTAAGACTGAAACTCAGCCCCAGCTCCTGCCCTCCAGCAGATACTTTGGTTATTTGGAAGACCATAGACTGAGCTAGCTTTATTTGCAACCTAAAAGACCCTCGCCGTCAACTAATTATGGGATTGCCCAACTGTCCACATGGCACAGACAAAGGCTTCAACCAAATTTAAATCATGACCCACAGCCGCATGACCCATCGCCACAACCAATCAGGATACTTGCCCTTGCCACAGGAACAGGAAGCAAGGTCGTAGCCCAAAAGGGTATAAATCTAGCCCTCTCCCTCACTTTCTTCCCTTTTTCACCCGGGACTTGAAGCCTGCTCCACCAATAAAACCATCCTTCCAAACAGCCTCCATGTTTCCAGTGTCTCTCCCCACTTGGAACTGAACCCACATGGACATTTCTTCCAACACTAGGCTGGGAGGGAGCTTGGATCAGCCTCCTTCCTCTTCGCTCCCTTTTGAAGGAAATTTGCATTGAAAGAAGAAGAAAAAAAATCACCACTAAACCAGACATGGGATAGAGGTTCTGCAGGATCTGACTCATCCCTTAAAATGGCCACCATGTGCTGCCACCCCCACTGCAATGCCCGTTCTATCCTTTTACACATGCAGGGCGCATCACGAATAGCAACTGCAATCGCAATAGCCCTTAGACTTATATACCACTCCCTAGTGCTTTACAGCCCTCTCTAAGCGGTTGATACAGTCAGCCTCTTGCCTCCCACAAGAGGTGAGATAAATTCTTCCATTCCCCGCCATCCTGTCACAGATGAAGAAGATTCTTGGATGAGAAGTGAAAGGTCTTCGGAGAAAAAACCAAGAAAGTCCAGTTGCCTCCTGAAAAAAGCAGCTTTGGGACAGATGGAGGGATGATAGATAGCGAGATGATAAGAGATAGAGATGATAGATAAATAGCAATAGCACTTAAACTTTTAATCCACTTCACGATGCTTTATGGCCCTCTCTAAGCAGTTTATATAGTCAGCCTCTTGCCCCCAACAATCGAGGTCTTCATGCAAATAAAATGCAAATAAAAGGAAATAAATAAAATGCAAATAAAATGTCAGTGTATGAGAGTTCATAGACTGAAAGTGACATAGCAACAGATCAGCCAATGGAAGCTGAATGGTGACTGAAACAATTTTGAGCCTGGGCGTGGCTTAGCTCTGCAGCTCTGGAAACTGAATAGTCTGTGCTGCAGTTCTGAAACTGAAACTGATCTCCTCTGCTTGTGTTTTCTTCTTCTCTCTACCACACTGAGAGCTGTTGGTATTGTATACTTACTTCCTGTTATATTATCTACAAAGAGAAGTTTCTTATATATAATGGAATCCTGCTGAATCAGTTACATGTGTGTGTTTCTGAATGGGATTGCTGCTGCAAACTCTGACAGGAAAGAGTTCGCCTTGAGCCAGGGCAACCCTCAGTTGACACGATCCCCATAAATCCCCCAGGGTTGGGGTCACAGGGGATTTCACCTTCTTAGCAGTACAGTTTCCAAACGAAGCCCACTACCCACTTCGCTTAGTCCAGCTTTCATGTCCATGTCTGACAGATATTCTGCCGCTGAACAAGGGGTGTTTCCTTCACGGTTAACATCAACATTAATTAGGAGAAATCTCATTGTGGTCACTGAAAATTCAGCAGATTTTACAGGGACCTAACAGATGTAAGAATCATTTTTAACCATGTGGATTTTAATATAAGTCACATACAAAATACAATAAGCTCATGCTAAATTGGGGAGCCTACCACACCCAGCATCCCATTAAGAATCCAGCACTCAAGATTATCACATTTGGCAGTCAAATGGCTTGTTTCCAACAGCATCATTTTAGGGTGTTTTCCCCCAAATAAGTCCATAAAGAGAAACTTTACAAGTAGTCCCCCACTTACAATTAATTTAGTTCAAAGTTATAGCAGTATTGAAAAAGTCAGTTATGACCATGTTTCACAGTTACAACCTTTGCAGCATTCCTGTAGTTATATGGTTAAAATTCAGATGCTTGGCTGACTCATATTTATGACCGTTGCTGTGTCTCAAGGTCATGTGATCACCTTTTGTGACCTTCTGACAAGCAAAACCAATGGGGAAGCCAGATTCACTTAACAACCAGGTTACTAATTTACTACTAACAGCAGTGATTCACTTAGCAATGAAAGGTTGTAAAATGGGACAAAACTCATTTAACAAATGTCTCACTTAACAACAGAAATTCTGAGCTCAATTGCGGTGGTGATTCCTCTGTATTCCCCTCTTAACCTGTTGAGGCCCCCAACCACCACAACAACTGGGATATTCTGATTTGGAGCCCACTGGAGGGGCAGTGATTTAAAGGGTCTGAACAGGAGCAGTTTCCCTCCCAGAGGTTGCCACTGCCACTGCCATTCCCAGTCTTAGAAAGATGTCAAAACAGAGTTTCAAAATGGTGTCACCCCTTCTGGGGGTCTCTCCACTCTAGTTGATTAGGGGGGTGGGGCGAGCTACAGCCCCCAACCCTGAGAACTCTTCACATCCCTGCTCCAAGCTGCGATTTTCTCAAGGCTGACATGCAGTTGGCCGTTGGTGCAAAGATCTTGCCAGTGTTCCTTCCCAAAGGTGAGGAGAATACAGCAAATGAAGAAGCTGCCTGAGACGTGACCCACTGCTCTCAAAAACCGCAGTTGTTGTCCACTGTGCAGTTCACACACATCTGGCCTGATCTTCAGAACAGCAGCGAGGGAGCAAGCAAGATGAGGATTCACTGGCTTTTACAAAACTCCGGTGAGAGAGTTTTAGGGCACCAAGCGGTGTTCATCCACGCCTGCTCCTTCAGCTTTGAAAAAAGGAAACACAAGGTACCTGTTGAGGGCCACCACCGTTGCTCCCAGCTGGTCCTGTACAAGCACCGAGATGAGCACGAGGAAGCCATGCTCTTGGAACCCAGGGGGCAGGAAGGCCGCGTGGGCAGGGTGGCTTCCTTTGTACACCAAGAATTCGTCGCAGTGGGTAGGGCGGCAGCGGGTGGCCATGAGGATGTACACCAAGGGGGGATCTGCTCCCACCGAATCTCTCCAGCCTGCAGCCAAACAGCACATTTTTTTTTTAATTTACAAAAATTTCTATACCGCCCCCCTCCCAAGGGACTCGGGGCAGTGCACAGCCATCTAAAAAGATACATAGAAAAGTTAAAATATAATTTAAAAATGTTATGAGAAAGACCTTCAGCAATAGTCCCCAACCTTTCCGGCTTGGTGGCCCCGTGAGGGTGTGGGGAGAGGAGATGGTTCCAAGTGAGGGACAGTCACTCGCACACTCGTGCGCACCGATCCATTTGTACAAGTGGCAGGCGAGTGTGACCACAGCATGAACAGGTGTAGCTTTGCACGCGTAAGGCCACATCTGGAATACTACATCCAGTTTTGGTCACCACATTACAAAAAAGATGTTGAGACTTTGGGGGGAAAAAGAAGTGCAAAGAAGGGCAACTAGGATGATTAAAGACCTGGAGACTAAAAAACATGAGAACGGTTGCAGGATTTGTGCATGGCCGGTCTAGAGAAAAGAAGGACTAGGGGGGACATGATAGCAGTATTCCATTATTGGAGGGGCTGCCACAAAGAAGGAGGGGTCAATTTATTATCTAAAGCACCAGAAGGCAAGAAAGGAACGATGGATGGAAAGTAATCAAGGAGAGAAGCAACCTGGAATTAATTAATTAATTAATTAATTAATTTATTTATTTATTTATCATATTTATATACCGCCCCATCTCCCTAAGGACTCGGGGCGGTTCACAGCAGATAAAAA
>JAEANM010015549.1:0-13581 GCA_017656035.1 Myanophis thanlyinensis
TTATTTTTTCTGCGAGCCAGATGAAATTCTCAAAAGAGCCACACCTGGCTCGCGAGCCATATGTTCCCGACCCCTGCCATAGAAGAACACATCCATTTTGAACAGTGCCAAACTCTTGTAAGGTTGGTAGTTGCCGAGAAGGGGTTTGTTAGAGTATTGGTCATGAAAGTGTTACCCAAGTTATGACACATCCATGTTTGTTGCTCCTTCCCATGACCTCTTTGCTCTGGATAGCCTTTCCAGTGGACCAAGTATGCTTCCACCCCGTTATTCCCAATGTTAGCTAGCTCCAATAATCAATTTTGACCATTTTAAACCAAGTGAGGCAGATAACATCACTTACAATTGTGGTAATGATGGAACTGAAAGTGCTTCTTGGCAAAGGTTCTCAGAAACACAGTATGTAAGAAGTGATTCCTTTCAAGGCAATTGTCTAAAGTAAAGAATTTTAATGTTTAAATATGTAGGCATTGGGCTATGTAATATTTCAATTACTAAGTTACACAATTACAAACTGAGAGTCAGTTTGGTGTAGTGATTAAGATGCTGTCCTAGAAATCAGGAGACTCTGAGTTCTAGTCCTGCCTTAGCCATGAAAGCTGGCTAAATTTCTTCGGGCCAGTCAATGTTTCTCAGCCCACCACATTCACAGGGTTGTTGTTGTGGGCAAGAAAGAAAGACAAAATATTACAAATATTTGCTGCCATGAATTACTTATAAGTAATGAAGATGGGATAAGAATCAACTAAATTAAATATATCTTCAAATAATTAGAAACAACCCATTGTTTTTGATTGGTGGTCATCATTTGTGGACCCATTAGAAATGGTCAAATTCAGTTTTATAGAAGTTGCATGAGACAGAGGTCTTTATATTTCCTGGTAACTTCTTTAGATTGACATAGTGAAAGTGGGAAAGTTCTTGGATTGGCACTGAAGTTTGACAAAAACAGCCTATCATGTATCCCACATTAAAATCACTAACCAGACTGAATGTACTACATAATTTTTATATATGTTCTTATTTTACTTTACATGAACTTTTATCCATGACTGTAGCATGAGGGCAGAATTAATAAAAGCAGTTAATTCCTATTAATTTAAGCAAAGCTTAATACCATTCCAGTGGTTGTACATTAAACATATGAGCCTGTAAGAAGTAGAAATTAGCATGTCTAAATTTCCACAAAGTGGCCCTTGAGCTGCTCCAAGCACAGCTTCCAGAATAGTTTTCTTGAATTCTGTGGTTTTCTTGTCCACATGCAGTATCTCCTAAAAGTAGAGTATGTTATAGTTAGAAATGTATGTTAGAAATGATGGATTCTTTCTTCTGGCTTTCCATTCTTCAATATTGCAAGATGTAATTGAATGAAGGTCAGGGTATCACTACAGATATTTTATGAGAGACTAAAGGCCTACATTTCATTTATGGTTAAAAATCTTCATTTTACTTTTCTCTCTCCTGCAGTTTTAGCAGAAGATGACCCTCTGTTTTCAGAATACTACACCAGTAACATTCCTTCATTAATACAGGTATTTTCCATTAACAACTACTGTAGATTAATATTTGTAGATTGATTATAATTTTGAAAAACCACTGATACAATACCAAGTGGATACTGTAGTTAAAAAAAGTTTATTCTAAAGAAGGAAGATAATGAAATAATGGAAAGGCTTGCTGTGTTTCAGTCCAGAAATAAGAATTCAGCATGTGAAATGTTAGTTTCAAAGAAAAGAGTTACACTCTTTTTTTTCTAATTCAAGTAAAATCCAAAGTAGAGAAGAATACACAGATTATAGACCAACTGATTTTTCCTTTAAGAATTTCACATGCCGAATCAGTAATAGCCCACTATTTCAGTGATTGAGGAAGATAGATTTATTTTATTCTATTTGTTCTGTGGCAAGGCTATTAAGAAGAATAGCTTTTGGAACAGCTAAAATTTAAATTGAATTATTTTCTATTAAACAAGAACAAAAGAACCTTTATCTGATTTGAGCCAATCTAGTTCAATCTTAAATGGTGCCAGGAACACCCCTCTTGCAGTATTAATCATTATTACCTAGACCCACCTGCATGTTATCGCCTTGGAGGCTTTCATCAACCAGGAGGGATAAGAATTTAATAAGCAGGTAGTTGCACTGACAGTTCCAAAGAGCCTGTCCACTTCCTCAGTTTTAACAGGGTGAAACGATTCACTGATAATTGAGCATGTATATTCCCTTAGGTCTTGGCTGTGGCCAGAACCTTAATTTGGCTAGACATATTTCTGAGAGGGGAACTCCACCCTCTGGTGTCAGTCAGGTCTCTGTAGTGCACACTATGTTTACTTGTCTGCTCCAGGGAATCACAAATAAAGATGGGGGGAGCCTTTTGTTAACCAATTTGGCATTCATTAGCAGTGGCTGAAGGCCCAGGCCTTTAAAGCCCTCCACTGTCCAGGGTTTGGATGTGAGCTGAGAGGGCTGGAATGGACCATTGATATTAAATATCAGGGTCATATTTTCCTGCAAGGGCCTGCCTTTTAGCTTCCATATCACCATGCCCATCACCACTTGAATTTGTTGCCTTGTTCCAAGCCCCGAGAACCCCTGTATCCTACCCTGGCCTTCCTCCTCCTTGGCTGGTGGCGCTGCCTCTCACCCAGCCATCTCCGTAGGTCAGTCTATCAATGCAAAGTGTGAGGGGGAAACTCCAGGGGCATTTAAATAATAGTTCTCAAGGCCAGCCAGAGCCCTCATACTTTATATCTCCTTATTCCTACAATGTACCCTTCTTAGTAACTGGCCTCTCCCATTGACCTGTTATGGGAGGTCCCCATGCATACACACCCGCTACTCTGACTTTCACTCTTTTAAAAATATTATGTGCCCCTGCCTAGAAAGAAATTATGTTAAGTGTTTTAAGCATATCGATTTACCTTGAGGTTGTTAATGCTGCTTCACTGTAATTTTTAACCAACTCAGCTGTATTTGAAGTAGTGGTGCTGCTCAGAATGTAATTCTGTTGCTTAAGACTTAAAGTTTCACAATTTCCCAAAATTAACAACTAAAAATAATAGATGTAATTTTGTTTCTCTTGGTTTTTTCTATAGTCCTTAAAACAAAACCTTAGAAGCAAAAATTAATTGCCTTTCTCTCACTTTTGTCTTCATTAATCAAATGTATGATTATATTCCAGCAACCTCCCCGAGAACAATTATTTTTGGCTTATGAGTACATTGACCGAGCAATTATAGCAATTAATCGAGCTCATGTACTAACGGTTTTACCTGATGGAACATCAGTGCTTGATAATTATTGTAAAAAGGTAAGCTATTCAAAGTAATAGATCTCTGCAGATTAGCTAAAAACTTAACTATCTCTGGAGCAATTTTCCACAGATTACTTATAGTTTTGGGCAGCATGTTCAGAAGATCCACTTTTTTAATCTTATCAGAAAGTACACAAGAGAAAACCATGACCAACTGATGAAACACAAATGTATATTTGGAGAAAAAGGGTAAACACTTGAAGAAACTAATTAAACATAGTTAACTCTGTTTTCTTTGGGATTGTGTGGTAGTCAATAGCATAGTGAATAGCAAGTGGATTCAATTAAATAGCAACATATCCTACAACTAATTTTCCCTAGCCAGTGAAGAAGCTGAAAACAAGTTGGATATTTCAGCAAGACAACAATCTAAAACATAGTTAATCATGGCCATACTAAAAAAAAAATACTGAAAATAAACACATAGCATTATTGCAAAAAATAAAATAAGAATAAACCTAAAATTGAAACCTCAGGGATTTTTTTTAACCTAACCTAATTATTATTGGTACAGTATATTAAAGGAAATGTAGGTAATTCAATTATGATGATTAACTAAATAACATTTCTGAGTTAGAAAATATTTTTTCCTGTTGTCTTTTATGGGAGGTTCCCCCCCAAAAAAACCTTTATGATTTCTTTTTATACATACTTGTGATTTGTGTTATACTAATTATTACTCCTGATTTTTAATTGTTTTAATAGAACTAGTAAAATATTCCAAAAGAAAGCTGAATAGCTATTTTGAAAAAATGCTTCCTAAAATATATAAAGATGAATTGGCAAATTTTCTTTCAATCAGATGACTGTAGAAGAGCAGGTTGTGAATAAAACATCATCTGATAATGAGAGATCACCAATAGGAAACAATTTCATTATGGATCTACATGTGGAACTTATTCAGGCTCAGCACCGGATAGCAGTTAAACTACTTAATGCAACTCAAGGTAAGTAAAGTAAGGTATATAAATACTTTTTGGTAATTACATTTCACACTGGAGGACCATTCCAATTTTATTATGTGTCACAAAGATGAAAGTATAACTTTTAAAATACGTGGCATTTATTTATTATGTTTTATTACTAATTTATTATGGATCCAGATTATTTTATCATGGTACTATTCTCAGTGAATAGTATTTATGTATTTCCAGGATAAAGTTGTAAAAAATGATACTTTTCTACTCAGGTAAATTTTTGCTTTGCTTATGCCACATATTACAGACTTGCAAATTTGCTTAGTGTTTGCTTAGTGTTTACAAGTCTGAAGTAAGTTGTGTTGCCTTTTTTCTTTTATAAAGATACTTCTATGCTTTTTATATACAAATCTAGCTAAATAATGGAGACTCGTCATTTTTTTTCCTGACTGTATGTAATCAAAATGCCCATCTTGTTGAACTGCAGCCTTTTGTATTAAAAATTATGTGATCAGTGAACAGAGTTGGGTTAGAGAATAACAGCAGAGTTAAGGAAGTGGCTGGATATTTCTAGGTTGGAAACAAGAACAAGATGAATCTTCAGTGGAAGGGATGTCTGCCTAGCAAAGGGGAGGAAAAAATGACCAGCAAGGAAGGTGCGAGTATATAAAGGTAGTCCTTGAATTACAAATGTAATGGAACCTGGCCATTTCATTTGTAACCCGAGGATTCATGGGAGTGAATCTCGAACCTTGAACAAAATCACTCCCTCCTTTCATCCACACATTTGCTAATAAAAATGCAAAGCTTATTAAGTGCACATGAGATATTTCAGGGTGGGGAAGGCTATGGGGGGCCTACTGATGTCTAAGACCAACCAAGGCCACACCGACCTCCTGAAATGCCTCATGCTCCCCAGATTGCTTCCCTCCCCAATCTGCTGCATTGGGTCACTTACCTTGCAAAGATCTAGCAAGCAGTCTCCTCTCCAGCCTTGTGCATCCCTCTGCAGTTCCATGTGGTTTTCTACAGGCCTCCCATGGCCCGTTGCAGGCTGAAATGGAGCCCCTCAAAAGCTCCATTTTGGCTTGCAATGGGCCGGGCAAGGTCTCTGGACTCCCAAATGGGGCTTCTGAGGGGAGGATCCCCCCAGAAGTTCCATTTTGGCTGGCAACATGCTGGGCGAAACCTCTGGACACCCAAACAGAGCTTCTGAGGAGTGGATTGGCCCCTCAGAAGCTCCATTTCGGCCACCAGTATACCAGGCAAATGTTACAGAGCCTCTGTGATTGTTCATAAGGGCAAACAATTGCTGTGGTATGGCAAGATTTGTAGTTTCAATTTTTCTTTGCAAACACTAGGGCGCTTTTCGCATGACTTCAAACATTGGCTAAGAGTATGCTAGTAACCCGGGGATTACCTTTTTTTCCAGTGAAACCGCAGACTTTCCTTTATTTATATTGAAAAATCTGCCATTAGGAGGGGTCCTACAATTATTTGGGGTATATTGGACAACCATATCAGGGTAGTAATGTGACTGTTTTAAGAAAACTAGGACAGAGAAGCAGATAAAGCAGTTAGGACAGATAAATAGATAAAGCTGGACAAGATACCATCAAGCATGGCTCCAGATAATTAATGATTTTTGGAGTCAACTCTTCCTTTCTTGAATAAGAATAAAATACAGTTGTAAATACAAATCAGAATAAATACTGAAAAAGAAGTATAAAATACATTTGAAAAAGAGCCAAACCATGTTACCTACCATTTAAAGCATCATTATATGTTTATGTCATGTAATTGTTAATATAGCAATATGTTTTATTGTGCTTTACAGTATCATCCAGTCCTGTTTATAAAAAAAGGGACAAGGTTTCACTATTTTCAGTTCATCCCAGGTCATTGAAGTTTTGGGACAATCACGGTACATCAATAGTAAAGAAAGCATATTTTGCAGTTCTTCTGAAAGAATTCTATCCAACCTAAGTATTTATTTGACATTTTAGAAGTCTTGGTTCCTTCATTACTTCAGGTTTATAATTTGAGAAGCACAGACATTTGGTACCTATCCTCAAATTGGAACAATCAAATCTCTGATTTAAAAAATAATCCCTTTATTAGATTATTATCTATTGATATTAGATATTATTTAAAAAACATTTTGAGTAATCTGCTAGATCTGTTTTAAGAGTATATAAAAGAAACTGCATTGAAATCTGTGGCTTCTACTTAAAGAAGAATCAGAAAGGATATATTCCAAACCGAGGGCGGTATCAGAAAACCAAAATGAACACTTAATAAAAATATACAGATAATCCTCGGTTAAGAACAGCAATTGGGACCAGAATTTCCAATATGCTTATAAAGCTTAAACATGTCAGTTCTGGCACTACCCATTTGCTGTCTTTAAACAAATCACAGTAAGTTGTTAAATGAGAACTTCATGTGGTTGCCATTTATGACTTTCTGGGTTCCTCATTGACTTTGCTTGTAGGAAGCTGGCAAAGAAGGTTGCAAATGGTGATCATGTGACAGCAGGATGTTACAGTGGTGTAATAGTGAATTGGTCCCTGAGTGCTCAGGTTGCAGTCACATGACCAGAGAGAGACTGATGGCTGGGACTTCAAGAACCAGTCATAAATACCATTTGTTCAGTAAAATCACAAGTTCAAATGGTTGCTGAACCAGCAGTCATTAAACAAGGATCGCTTGTACAACTGTTATTTCTTCTGTGTTTGTATATAACTGTAGACCATATACTGTAATATGTACACATACACATTTATGCTTTTTTTAGACACTCAAAGTGGTGACAAAAGTCCAAAGGCCAAGGGTCTTACAAGGAATGTAAGCCAGCTAAAATGTCTAACAGGTATGTACTTGTAAAAATAAACGAACAGAATTAACCATTATATGAAGAAATTGTATTAACTTTCAAAAATTTGCTTTTACAGAATTGGAGATAATGGAGCAAATAAAAAAGAATAAATTATCCAAAGCGCTCTACTTGATGCAGAAAGCTACGCTGATGCTTCCAGTAGGATTAGATTGTTCTTCTGCAAATCAGCTTCTGGAGGTATATACCATATTTTTTGGACTCTAACAGGGGTGGGCAATTACGGCTCCTTCGTGACTCGTGGGCTTCAACTCCCAGAATTCCTGAGCCAGCCATGCTGGCTCAGGAATTCTGGGAATTGAAGTCCACGAGTCACAAAGGAGCTGTAATTGCCCACCTCTGGACTATAAGATGCACTAGCCAAAAGACGCACCTAGACTGAGAGGAGGAAAGCAAAAAAAAATAAATAGTTTTTTGGCCTCTGCATGTCCTGTTTTTGCCCTCCCTGGCCCCCAGAAGCACTTTACAGGCCAAAAAAGGGGCCTGTTTTTTGCCTCCCAAACCCTCCACATATCCTGTTTTTGCCAAAAATGGCCCCGTTTTTGGCCTGCAGAGTGCTTCTGGGGGCCGGGGAGGGTTAAAATGGGACACATGGCAGGTTCGGGAGGCCAAAAACAGACCTGTATTCTGTCTACAAGTTGCACAGACCTACTTTTTTTTTGGGGGGGGGGGAAGTGTGTCTTATAGTCTAAAAAATACGCTACATTATATTGTTAATTTAAGTAAATTTGATGTGTATTTATATTTTCTCCTTCCGGTTGAAGAGATGCTCCATTTTACATATGGGTTACTCTATCCTTTAGTAGATCTATGACTGAGTGGCAAATATATAAGGGCCAGTGTCGCCCCCTTTTCCCACAATTCTACTCAGTCACGGTAGGAGATTGGAGTGGCAATTGATCACCTCTTCAAACAATGGACCACGTGCAAGAGAAGAAAAGTAAGTGATCTTCAGGAGGGCTCCCCCCCATTAGTAGGGGTTTTAGCTTCCCCTGTCTGTGGTAAGTGACGCACGATCGGCACACAGAAGGAGAGGAAAATAGGGATCCAGGATCCAGGATACAGCAACGTGCTCTTGCAGCAGCCATCGCACATGAAGCACTGCAGGCCAACTGGCTGGAAAGAGCACAGGAAACCCCATGGAGAACATTTCTCCTCGGATTCCCTTAGCACCTACCGACACTAAATCAGATCCAATGCGTGGCCGGCGAAGGAGAGGCAGGAGAGCAGCCGCCAAACGCGTGGAGCCTCACACACTGCCCAAACTCTGGAGGCCATATGCTGTTCCAGACAAAGACCCTCCCCCACCCCGCTTTCGGGGTGCCGGGCAGCGCTGGGGGTCCCCTCACCAGGGGATTCCCACCGCAGTATCTTGCTGCGGCCAGCATTGCAGGTATCCCTGCGGCAGGGGATTCCTGCTGCTGAGCGCTCTGCGCCACCGGAACGAGCGGCTGGATGCGGCGGGAATCCCCTCACCGGGGAGATTCCCCCCACAGCATAGTTGCTGCGGCCGGCGCTGCAGGGGTCCCTCGGGCTGGGGATTCCTGCCGCCGAGCACTCCACACCGCCGGAGCGAGGAGCAGAAGCACTGGGAATCCCCCCAGTGGGGGGGGGAATACCACCGCAGCGGCGTAGCCATGGCCAGTGCCGCAGGGGTCCCCTGGGCTGGGGATTCCTGCTGCCGAGCGCTCCATGCCGCTGGAGTGAGGGCAAGAACGCCGGGAATCCCCTTGGCAGGGGATTCCCACCGTAGCATAGCTACGTCTGGCTCTTGGGAATCCCGTCAGCAGGGGATCCCTGCAGCTGAGCGCTCCGCACCCCAGCCGGCCTGCAGGAGAGGCAGGGAATCCCCCCAGCAGGGGATTCCCTTGCTGCGTGCTCTGCATATGACTGGATCGCCGAGGCATCCACCCCCACCCCTCTGATGTGAGCTAGCCAGCCTACCGGCTCAGGGAAGCCTTCAGGGAGGCAGGAGGGGGGCAGGAAGGCCCCCCCTTAACAACAGGGGGGGAAGGAGGTATCAGGCGGCACCCTGAGCCTCTTCAGGAGGGGGAGGAACCCCCTTCCCCCACCAAGCCCCCTCAGTGTTTTAATCTTCAATGGGGCAGATCAAGGCCATATACCTAAGCAGTTGCAGGAATAGTGCAAATTGGAATATAATGTATAGCTTGGCCTTCTTTTCTTTGTGTTTCTCCAAGGCATCGAACAGGCCAAGGAAGGAGCCGGGTTGTCCCCACAGCCAGACATTCACCGTAAATGCACGGCCAAACGCAAGCATGCATCATCTGGCTTGGAGGCCAAACATAAGAGTAAGGCCAAAGTGGCCTGGAAAGGAACCAGGCCCAGTGAGAAGGACCGGCCTAGGCAGTGAACAGTGGACAAGGTGGAAGCCAGATCTGTTAGGGACCAGGGCAGAGAGAAGGCCATACTATCATCAGAGGTATGGGGAGCGCAGGCTCTCACGCCAAGTAGGTCCTCGGAGGTGTCCCTGGGCTTATCACCACCTAGTTCTGCTAACACCCTAGGGGCCCAGAGCCTGGATCAACGGGACACGCATGATGCCACGGGGGGCCCGGACGCGTCATTCGAAGAGGCCGTACCAGATCCCCAGAGGCACCTGGCATGTCCTTGGGGGACAGTCATTTATCAATCCACATACTAGCTCAAGTGAGAGGCATGATAGCTGAGGCACTGGGCAACAGTCGACCTACCCAGCAACTCGAGGGGACACCAAGATCCACCCAGGCTACTTCTAGATGAGGGCCCAGTACAGCGAGGCGGAAAACGATTCCTCCTCAATATCTGACTATAGCTCGGCTGATTCTGGGGAGGAGGCACAGATGTTATCGGCTGATGAGAAGAAACATTGGGACCATCCTGTGTCGTTGGGTCTCTTCAAATCAGTATTATTCAGCCCCTTATTAAACAAGGCCAAGATTATCACTGAGTTGGGGAGCCAGACCCCCAGTCAGACAGGATCAGGGTTGTCAATGAGCGAGGCTAAACAACTCCTGTTCAACACCCAGACAACTAAGGCAGAGGAGGTTCCGGCTCCTCTGCTGTTCCGGGACACAGTGCACCAACAATGGACAGTTCCAGCAGCTGGACAGCTGCCCCTGGTTTCGGAATGCCATTATTACAACCTAGCGGAGGACTTTGCGAAGGGCCTGCAGCCACCTGAAGTGGATGCGCCACTGGTGGCCTTGGCATTGGCGGATGCCTTAATCACAGGGCCAGAGGATGTGCTTAAGGCAGAGGACCGACGATCTGAAGAAGTCTTGTCTAGGGGACACCAGTCGACAGCCTGGGCAATTAAGGCCACTACCTTGGCTTCCTTTTTCAGCAGAGCCATGCTGCTATGGCTCAGGGAACTCCAGGCGAGGATTCCCGTAGACAACCTCGGGGTTCACCAGTACATTAATAAGATAGTTGCAGCCACGGAATTTACAGTGGATGTGACGCTGCACGTGACCAAATTTACTGCAAGGGTGTTGGGCGCTTTGATTATGGCTAGATGCCTGCTATGGCTTTGCAATTGGCTGGTCGAGATTAAGAAAAAGTGGAAATTGGCTTCGGCCCCCTTCACGGCAGGGAAGCTATTTGAGGAAGCCTTGGAGCCTGTCCTTATAACATCAAAGGATGAAAAAAAGAGCATGGCGACTAGTGCGAAAGGGGGGAGCCATAAAAAGTTTGCCTACAACCACAAGCAGTCCTTTCGAGAGCATCATGACTGGTCCTCGGCAGGGCAACAGCCCTCGTCCAGTCGTCAGGACAGGCAGCCGGACTGGGGGTATTGAGGCAGACACTTCACCTCATACAACACCACATTCAAGCGGCCCTTTCATGGGGGCCGGGGCAAACCCGACCACAGATCAAAGTGACGGGGGGCCCAACCCTGGCATTGGTGGCCGTCTCGCTTATTTCGCCGACCAATGGGACGAGACCACAAACGACTGGATAAGACGTACCATATGTTATGGACTCCGTCTAGAATTTTTCTCACCTCCTCCTTACAGATTCTGACCCTGCCACACCCCGAAAGACCGGGCAGGCCGAGGTCTCATGACAGAGACCATCAAGCATCTGTTGGAGATCAGGGCAATTCAATTCAGCAATTCAATTCAGATCACGGCAGATCAAAGGGGCCAGGGATTCTACTCCATCCTGTTCGTCATCCCAAAAGTGTCAGGAGGGTGGAGAGCGATCCTGAACCTCAAAGGACTCAACGAGTACCTAGTGTATCGCTGGTTCAAGATGCACTCGTTGTAGGGCATTCTAAACTCCATCAGAGTAAAGGACCTGCTGTCCTCCATCGACCTCACAGAAGCCTACCTGCATGTTCCGATACATCCGGACCACCAGAAGTTCCTCAGGTTCTGTTATCACGGGAGACACTATCAATATAGGGTGCTGCCCTTTGGCCTATCTTAGACACTGCGGGTGTTCACCAAGCTACTAGCAGCACTGACAGCTCAGCTGCGCACACTACCCGTCAGGATTCAGTGTTACCTCGATGACATCCTGATCCAGTCATCGAGGGCTACGGCGGCGCGCAATCTGCAATCCACAATCTGAACCTTGGGAGACCACGGCTTCTCGATAAACTGGAAGAAGAGCCACCTCTCTCCCACGACTCGTCTCCAACATCTGGGGGCTGTGATAGATACCATCACCTGTATGGTGTATCTGTCTCAGGAATGGAGAGAGAGCCTCTGCACCCTTGTCTGAAGGATCTTGGGGGGGCAGGGAGGTGACATTGGAAAGGTTATCCAAGTTACTGGGCAAAATGGTGTCCTGTATAAGTATTGTTCCTTGGGCATGGCTGTACACAAGACGCCTGCAATGATTCCTGCTCCCGTATCAGAAGAAGGGCTGCAGTCACACACCCTTCAAGATCAGGGTTCCCGGGAGGTCCTGCGGTCCCTCAAGTGGTGGGTATCGGCAAGTATCCTCAAGAGATCCCCATTCAGAGTGACAGCCCAGGTCACCATCACCACAGATGCCAGTCTATTCGGGTGGGGAGCTCACCTACAGAACCAACTGTGCCAGGGGAAATGGAACGTAGAGGACCTCCAGCACAGCATAAACTGGCTGGAACTGAGAGCCGTATGTTTGGGGCTCAGGGCGTTCCAGGACGGGGTATGGGGGCCAACATGTCCTCATACTCACAGACAATGTTGCAACCAAGGCGCACATAAACAGATGGGGGCACAAAGTCGAGAGCCCTCATGAGGGAGGCTCGGGAGCTTTGCTCTTGGGCAGAACAGAATGTTCGGATGTTGCGGGCCCAACACATTTCAGGCACCTCCAACGTCCGGGCAGACTGGTTGAGCAGGATGATAGACTACGTGGAGTGGAGGCTACACACCAGCCTTTTCCGACAGTTAGCAAGTCGCTTCGGGCAGCCGTGCGTAGATCTGTTTGCATCGCCTCTCAATGCTCAGCTAGACAGGTTCATCACCAGATTCCCGTCACAGGGAGCGGAAGGGGTGGACGCGCTCCGCTGCCAGTGGCTGAAAGGCCTTCTATATGCCTTTCCCCCTATAGCGCTGATCCCAGGAACAATTAACAAGATGAGGCAGGAGAAGGCAGAGCTGATACTTGTGGCTCTTCATTGGCCAAGGAGGCCCTGGTTCACCGATCTCGTGAGTCTGTCAGTGGACCACCCGTGGCGAATTCCCCTGTTGCCATCATCCCTCAGCCAGGGGGCGATCTTACACCTGGAGCTTCAATGGCTCCAACTAGCTACCTGGCGTTTGAGCGGGAGACTAGCAAGGACTCAGCTATCAACTAGGGTCATAGACACGATTCAGGAGGCACGCAGGCCAGCCACCATACGGATTTATGAGGCCACTTGGGGGGTGTTCCGGTCATGGTGTCTCCTCAAACAACTGGATCCCAGGACCGCTTCACCTCACCATTTCCTGGAATTCCTCCAGGACGGTCTAGACAAAGGTTTAGCTCCCAATTCACTGCGAAGGCAGGTGGCAGCCATCTCCTCAGTCCTAGACGATGGCACTGGGGGAGGGGCTAGCTCAGCTTCCGGTGGGTCGCAGATTCCTGAAGGGGGCCAGTAACATAAGACCTCCGGTGGTGCATCGTTACCCCACGTGGGATCTACCTAAGTTCTTGAGAGCACTCACCAGGGGCCCCTTTGAGCCCCTGGAATCAGTGCCAATAAACTTTCTCACATGGAAAACAACCTTCTTGCTAGCAATAACGTCGGCCAGGAGAATTTCGGAACTAGCGGCGTCCATAAGACAGGACCTCTGCGTATTTCATGAGGACAGGGTAGTGCTGAGGTTAGACCATGGGTGGGCAAACTTGGCCATTTTGTGACTTGTGGATTTCAACTCCCAGAATCCCTCAGCCAGCAAAATCTGGCTGAGAGAGCAAAAGCTGGCTGAGGGATTCTGGGAGTTGAAGTCCACAAGTCACAAAATGGCCAAGTTTGCC
>JAEANM010015550.1:0-13581 GCA_017656035.1 Myanophis thanlyinensis
AAGCATTTCACTGCATATCGTACCCATGTATGATTGTGTATGTGACCAATAAAATTTGGAATTGGAATTGAATTGAAATTGTATGACAAAAGATCACTGTACTATTTTTCTAACAACACTGCTATATTTTCTATGGAAAACAGACTGATATAACAAATACCAAATACTGGAAAATTTTAGACTCCTTATAAGCTCAGGGTTGTACTCTATCTGTATCTGGAAAATTAATGGGATCATTTTTGTTCATTACTGGAACAGAACAGCTTATAACAATAAAGGATGACCACTTTGTTTTGCCAAGATTTGAAGAGGACTGCATTTCATTTACTGCATAAATGCAATAAATAAATATTCATGTTTAAATTAATGTGATAATCTCTAATGCAAGGGTTCCCAAACCCTGGGCCATGGACCCACACTGGTCTGCAGCCCTCCAAGAACTGGGCTACGCAAGCTAATGAAGCCCCATCCATGCACATGTCAGATCCAGGCAGCACGTGAAACCACACACCTCCAGTCCGTGGAAAACCACCCTCCATGAAAACCAGTTCTGGCACCCCAAAAGGTTGGGTGCTTCTGCTCTAAGGTACCAGAAGACCTCTTGTCCTAACCGAGGGACACAACTGCTGCCCTGGGGTTTCTTATAATTGTTTCACTGAAGGTGAAAGTGAATTTATTATGTGAATTTTGTACTTTATTGTGCTGTGCAGTATTTAGTGGTGTCTTCTCCCTTGTGTTGAGGCCATATGTCCTCAGCTTGGTGGGTTGTTGTTTTTTTTGCTTCATGCACTACTTTATTTTGTCTCATAACAATCCAGATAGCATATGTTCCTTTTCCATTTGATAAGTTCTACTTTTGTTCCCTTTACCATTGTTGCCCTTCAGCTGTAGCTCCCAGTTTTAAGAAAAAACAGAATGGTTCTAGTGGAGGAAAAAAGTCATACAGCCTTTCCCCTTTGGTCTCTTAACTGAGATAAAGTGGTTTCTACTCATCCTTGAACAAAAGAAAACAATTCCAGCATGAATTGCAGACTCTTCCTGACCCCCTCCCTTTGCTCTCTGGTCTCCATTCACCCATTTTTTTGTTATCCTATTAATGTATTATTCTCATTGAATTTCTTCGTCATTGTTTATATTCTTCTATTATTTTACTCCTATTTACACTCCTTTCATTTTTCTTCATTTTCCATATTGTTAAGCCACCTGGCAAGATAGGTGACAAATAAATTTAACAAATAGTAAAATAAATAAAAAATGAAATCTGTTGTTCCTATTGCTTATCCTACTCTGCCTTTAATATAGGTAATGTGCTGAAAAGAGAGAACAGCAAAGCCAGTAGAAGCAACTCTTTAGTTTACCCATGGAACATCAATACAATTTTGCAAACAGTTTTGAAAATTAGAATTTGCTGAGTAGAATGGTCTCAGGAGATAATATTGTCAATATCGGCTTTTTAATTTTCGTTTTCCCTGGGAGGAACTAAAATTTATTAATATCATTTTTGATTCTGTTTTTGTACATATTTTGTTTTCAATGAATAAACATAGATTCAAGAATTTTGTCATTAATATTAATAAATAGCCACATTATTAAAATATAAGGATTTAAAAAAAAAACAAAACTTGTTGATGAAATTTTTCCACATGATCGAGAGACCTAGATTAGACTCAGATTTATCAGTACAATTTCTTCAAAATATGTGACTGAAGGAGAGATCTTCTCTTGATGCCTGTATATTTAATCTTTTCTGCTTAAACAAGTTTTGTAGGATTCTGTATTGGTTAAAAAGAAGCTGTGGAACCTGTGTGGCCACTCCTGACAGTAAGGCAACAAAATTATGGGTTCTGTGTATACATAGGTGTATATATCCACACTCTTGCACAGGCACAGTCCTCATAAAGAAAAATGTCTTAAGCAAACAAACTGAGAAGCAACCTGATATTAGGGAGTAAACATTTATCCCAGATTGTTCTTACATTCACAGTCTGAAATGAATAAATATGAGATTATTTCTACTTTGAACCGGGTTGTTTTAAAGTGTCAGGTAATCAAAGTCACTAAAACTACAACATAGTTTCAGGATATTGTTCAGTAACATATTTTATAATCCAAACAGCCACCTCTTCCCTTAATCTGGACAGGAGGGAACCTCCCTGTATTTTATAAGATCAAACATTTCCAAACTGCATTTTTCTTGGTACCATTTTATTACTTCTTCAGATTATGATATATTTTTCCAAGTTCATTCTAATAACATGATGCCATAAAAGAATGGCCATCTTTGAGCAATATTACATTGTTTTTTGTTTTGGCTTTAAAGGTAAAATATCTTCATTTAATGTAAAATTGCCTTATCGGGCGTTAATTTTTTTAATGTTTCTGGAATACAGTGATAATTATACTTTAAAACCTATATAGTTTAAAATATACATATTTCCAGATGTGATTCATGTGACTGAAATTATTTCTCAGCAGTACATCCAATAAAACTTATCATATAAGCTTCTACAAAATAAAATAAAACAAAACAACAAAACAAAACAAAATGAGAATCTTTGAAGGGATGGATTGAATGGCCTTGAGCAGGGATTCCATAGAAGAGGGACTACTGTAATTGCTGGAAAACTCCTGTTCTGATCTGACAATCTGATTTTTCTTGAGAGATTACATTGATATATAACCTCCTGTTTGATGAAGTGGTTAAAGCGCCAGGTTAGAAAACAGGAAACTTGAGTTCTATTCCCATTTTAGGCATGAAGCCATCGGGATGATCTTGGGTCTGAAACTATCTCAGTCCTAGAAAGGAGGCAATGGCAAACCACTTCTGAAAATCTTGCCAAGAAAATGGCAGGAAACTGTCCAGGCAGTTACCAGGAGCTAAGGCTGTCTCACAAGCTACCCCACTACCCCCACAAAGCAAATTAGCCCCCTGATATTGGTATCTGGTTTTTATTTCTGCACCCAGCTCACTTGGGCCAAATTAGCTTTTTTCATAAAACTGTTGCAACATCTTGGCACAGAGGATGAGACCAAGTTTATCAGTTTCCTATCATTAGCCCAGGAGCATATTCGCATTAGAACAGCAAAAGGTTTAACTTGCAGATCAACTTGTCATCTCATTGTTTCTATTTTCTCAGCTGTAATGATGTGACAGGAATGGTATGAAACTATTCATTTATCGTTGAGGGACAAGAGATAAGATATTCATGAAATACTCCCAAATCTAACCCCCTAGTCTTGCTACCACTCTTCTGCTTTTAAACCATCTCAGTGCAAACACTGATTTTAAAATCTACTGTTTATCTACATCGTATATTCTGTTTCTGGAAGAAAGCCTTCTCTGTTATTCTTAATTGTTGCTTTTGTTTTATTGAACATCATCGAACATAAGCACAATCGTTCTTTTCAGCAATGAGTTATGGAATCACCAAAAAATTATTTCATCAAGTTTATTTGAGAAATTCATAGAAATTCATAGGCCAAGAAAGAATCTCTCAGCTGTGTGTAAAAGTTCCATTTTGCTGTAGATGAGAAATACCACAACTTGAAGTATTCATTAGAATTCATAGAATCAAATAGATTTACCTTTTTTTGTTTTGTTTCTTATTTGATCAGCTGTCTCTGTGCTCCTTTCAAATGGAAACACACCCTGCTCATCCATATTCATCTGATACCAATTTCCTACAGAATATATCTGTGGGAAGTATACCTGTAAAACCATCCCACCAGCATTTGCTGTAGCAAATTCCTAAAATATAAAGGACAGCATTGTATTCTTAAATGCTGATGTATCCTTGTTGGAAAGCTACTGTTTAATACAGGAGTCCCCAAACCCCGACCACTGGGCCACAGTATGCCAGAAATGGGGCCCTGCAAATAAGCAAAGCGCCATCTGTGAGATGCAGGCAGCACACAAAATCACGCCCCTCTCTGCTCCAGTTGGTTATTTTATTGAATATTCATGCATGTGTCAGATGCTACACAGAGCAATAGTGATGTTCTGGTGCTCACTGAGATTGCTACATGTCCATATAGAGCTACTCGGAATAAAATATTCCACTCACTTACCTCCCAGTATCTATGATATTGTGGCCCAGATTTTCATGCTATAACTACTATACCTACATGTATTACACCTACATTTAAAAAACAAGCACATTATGTGGTAACTTATGAAATTAAAAATATTCCCATATATACCCTGAAATTCATGGTTTTACAACCCACATGCACCATTAATCTATAGTGACTTGGATTCATTACAGCCAAATAAAGTGTCATAAAATGTTCATAGATTCTTTAACAAGCCAGAGATGAATGCAGACTTTATAGACGTTAAAGCAGATTTCTCAATCTTGCAACTTTAAGATGTATGGACTGGGGAATTCTGGGAGTTGAAGTCTACTCATCTTAAACTTGTCAGGGTTGAGAATCACTGCTCTAGTGTTTGGGTAGTACTACTATCGGGTTGTACTGGGTGCTATGTACAGCTCAGTTTACATTCTCTAGACCTGTTAAGACAAAAAACAAACAAACAGCTGATTCTTTATTGATCCACCATGTCCTTGTGTTACAAAAAGTTAATGTTTTGCTCAGCCAATATGTAAACAGAAACTTGCTATGGCAGGAAGGTTATATAACCATAAAACTAATATTTGTATTTGCATATATTTAAGATTCAGGCCAGCAAATTCTTGGTGCTATTTAAATCCAATTGAGCTAATAAAGTCTTAAAGCAGTTGTGGTTTCCTCTCATTCCACTGCTTTCAAGATGTTGGTTACTTTGGGAACAGGAAACGCGTTGTCCTCTAGCCAAGTCTGAGCTTCTACTTCCAGAAGCCACAGCCACTCAGCCAAAGATGAGGAATAATGGGAGTCAGGAATACTATCTGGAAGCTATAGATGTCCTCTTCCAATAATGTCCAATAATGCTTATGATGGATCCTTTAGACTGCGTTTAATGAGAATATGAGTGGCACTAATTTAAGCCTATAAACTTTAGTATTGATATTCCAATATTAAATTGCTTGGAACCCAATTACTTAAAATACTGCCTCCCTCAATGATATGGTGGGTGCCCTCATAATGGTCTGAACAGTAGGTTGATTCAAACAAGTGCCATTGAATGTGGTACCTCAGTTATGGAATTAACTTTTAGGCAAGGATAGACTACCCCTTATATATACACATATACACATATTAGCAAGTTTCAGACAAAAAAGTTAACATAGGTTAAATTAGTTGCCATGTTAATTAATGCATTTTAGTTTTGCTAAATGGTTTCATTTATTTAATGAGTTCCTTCTGGGCCATCTTAGAATGAAGAGTGATATACAAACATTAGCATTAATCACCACTATTATATGTGCAGGAACGGGCAAGAAATATGTTGGTGGACTGCATCATGTCAACCACCATTGACCAGGTTGCTTAGGTCTTCTGGGAATTGCAGTATAATTTTAATTCCACATGCTATTCACCTATCTTACACAATATACAGAGTGGAGAACTGATTATCACAGAAAATATCAAACGTTCCTCTACTTCAGGGGTGCCAAACTCAATTTCATTGAGGGCCACATTAGGGTTGTGTTTGACCTTGGGGAGCTGGGTGGGTGTGGCCATGGTGGGCGTGGTCAGCATGACTTCACTCATGTCGGGGCACCTGTGGTGACTTGAGTGCTCTGCCATGAAAATAGGCTCTTGGGCCACATTTTCAACCACAATGGCCTCCTGCAATCCTCTGACAGTGAAAATGGAGCTCCATTTTCGCTGGCAGAGGGCTGCAGGAGGCTGTCACTGCTGAAAATGGAGCTTGGGACAGCCACGCATGGCCCTCCCAATCTGCATTTTCTCTGGCAGAGGGCTTTAGGAGGTTATCACAGCCATAAACAGAGCCTGGGGTGGCCAAGCACAGCCACCCTGTGCTCCATTTTTGCTGGCAGAGCCACCATGGGCCAATCCTTTGCTGTTTCCAGGGTGGCCCCATGGGCCATATCTAAACACCCATGGATCCAGCCCATGGCCTTGAGTTTGACACTCCTGCTTTCGTTCAATTGTTATTAGTTCTACATTTGTACTTAGTTCATCCGCAAACAGGTTCCTTTCTTAACCCACTGAAGTAAACAGTAGCAAGTAATAATAAAATTGGTTAAACAGACCACAGCAAGAAGAAGAAAAAAATGTTTGGCATCCTTGTTTGGGTGGAGATGGAGCAGCTCATTATTCTTTTATCAAGCTTTCTCATCATATAATAATCTAGAAATACATAGCTAGCATCTTGCACCAAACATAAAAAGTTGAGAAGCTAGCTCAGCCTCTCTTTCAAACCTTGAAATGATTTCTAATTATTCTGAATGAGAAGGTGTGCTGTTGGCTAAATATCACCCTTTTATTTATGTGGATGTCTCAAGATAATGTTTGTGGAGATCATAAAAGCATTTGCCATCAGTTAAGCCTGTTGGTCATTCGGAAAAAGCAGGGTGAGCAACTGCCTTTAGTGAGAATTCATTCTGCCAGTCCTGCATTATCTGCAACAGCCAAGCATAATGGTTCCAGTCCTGGAAAAGAAAATGGCACTATTTATTTCTACACATAAACTTATTTCTTAAATGTATAAACTGCACCAACAAAATGACTGTCAAAGCAAACAGGAGAAAAGTAAGAGGAAATTACAAACGTAAGAAAAAAGTCTGCATCCAGCATAAACTTAGCTGCCAAGCCAATTTATATCAAATTATTTGCCACTTTTTTTCTTCTTTTGTCTGTGTTAAGCAGAGAGAAAGCCTGACTATTTTTTAGTCTGTCAGCGTCTCGTTTTTATCTCAGTATGGCTAGAGCTTTCAGACTCTGTGACTGTGAAAGATACATTACAGAAAAGCCAAATGTGACGTTTTCATCAAGGGCTTTTTATCATCTTTCTCTCTTGACTAAGTCCAAAGGTCTGTCACTTGGAGAGCTCTGGGTGAAGTTCAATGGAACAAATATTCTGTATATATATTTATTTATTAAAATCAATGTCTATGACATAAAACACAATGTGTTGCTGTGGGAAAGCTGGCATGTGCTGAATTCTATTCAGAGAGCAGTGGAGTGTAATGATTAAGGTGTTGGCTAAGACTGGGGAGATCTAGGTTCAAACTGATTCTCAGTAATGGGTGAATTTGAGCCAATCTTTCCCAGTCTAACCTACTTCACAGAGATGTAAGGAAGAAAATGTGAGGAAGGAACTATCACATGAATGTATGCCACATGAGCTCCTAAGGGGCTAAAAAAAAAAAACCCTTAGAATTTATGTAATAGCTGAGGATCTGTATTTCCAAGGTTGCTTTTTTCAACTTCCATAAAGCCTTAGTAAGACCACACTTTGGTCATCACACTATAAAAAAGATGTTGAGAAAGAGTGCAGAGAAGAACAACTAAGATGATTAGAGGACTGGAGGCTGAAACATATTAAGAATGGTTACAGGAACTGGGCATGGACAGTGAAGAGAAGGACCAGGAAAGACACAATAGTAGTGTTCCAACATTTATGGGGCTGCCACAGAGAGGAGGGGTCAACCTGTTTTCCAAAGCACCTGAAGGCCAGAGAAGGAATAATGGATGGAAACTGATCAAGGAGAGATTCAACCTAGAAATAAGGAGGAATTTTCTGACAGCGAGAGCAATTGACCAATGGAACAGCTTGCCTTCAGAAGTTGTGGGAGCTTCATCACTGGATGCTTTCAAGAAGAAACTGGACTGCCACCTGTGAGAAATAGTGTAGGGTCTCATGCTTGGGTGGTGGGTTGCACTAGATGACCTACAAAGTTCCTTCCAACTCTTAATCTATTAAACCTGGTACCCTTCAGATCTCCTAAGATTGCAAATTCTGGAACTTCCTATCCAAAAGTCTGATTTTGACTGAGAAACTCTGTCTGGCTTTCTCTGTACTTTCAAGAGGTGATCTGGAGGTTGCTATGTTGTTTTTAATGTTCCCTGCTAAGCCATACAAGAGTTGTGCAGGGAAACACAAGCAGAGAGGAGGATGACATGGCTTCCCAGATTCAGATAGTGTGAAATGCTCCCTCTTAATCTGAGGCAGCCCAAGAAGCCAGTTCAAAACATTTGGCAACCCCCTGAGGGCAGAAAACTACACCCAACCCCCAAACATAGAGAAGTGAGCACCGATGAGGTTAAAAATCCTCTCCTGTGTAACCCATGTAAAATAGTTCAGGCCATACAGAGAGAGAAGTGGACACACCTATGAAACTTTTCAAGCAGTGCTTACAAACAGACCCTGTAATTTCCTGTGCCAAAGAAAAGGGAAGCTTTCAAAGTGGAAAGGCAGTGTTCCTTAGACACATGCTCATTTTATTGTTTGGCCCTGTTTATGAAATCAAGTTCAGTGTGTGTGTGTGTGTGTGTTGAAAAAGCATTTTGTCCTTAAAGTTCAGAGTACAGTGACCGTGTCACCTTATCTTATCCTCACAATAGTTATATGAAACAAGTCAATGAATCATTGGTAAAATCATTGTCTAAATGAGACTGAAGCTTTTGGGAGAGGAACAAGGGAATGCTTTATAATTTATAGGTTTGGAGTGTATACTTTAAAAAAAAGACATGCATTTCAAGCGTATGCTTGAGAAAACAGTTTTGAAAATGTGGTATATTCTGCTGAAGTACTTTCTAAAGGCTGGATCAGATGCAGGGCTGTGCTTTGATTCATTCTGGGAACAGATTTTGTTTCTAAGGTATGCATAAAAGTAACTAATGATTTGCCTAGGTCACTGGGTCAATTTATAGTGGACTTAGTAAAATCCAAATTTAGGCTGAAATCTTCATTGGACCATCTAGAGCAGGAATGTAACCTGTACCTGTGAACATTTGTTATGACTCCTGCAACACGCCACACTGTTGTTTGTGATTTATTCTATTTGGGCTTTTCCATGGGTAAGTCAGGAATATTTCCTATTGTCTTTATGTCACTTAATAGAGAGGAATTAGGGAGGGACAAGGAAATCCACATGAGAAGTAAATGAGGGCAGAAAGAGAAACATCCATAAGCATGATGTGACAAATGATGGCATGTCTGTTTTGATATCCATCACGCAAACTCTGCAATGACATACTTGCATCAGAACATCTAATGAAAATTTATCCATTGCAGTGTTTGTGTGATTACATCATCAGGCATGAATTGTCATTTGCCCCCATTTGCGTCACCCTGCAGACGCCCATGGGCAGGAAGGAAGTTGGGGACTTTGCTTATGTATGTTTTAGTAAGTAGATTACATGCATTTCTGCATGAGGAGAAGGCCAAGCAAGAAAGTGAAATAAAACTCACCGAGGGCTTGGCGATGTAACAGGTTGCATTCATCTTCCCCATTCCTTTGAAGAAATCATCCATCAGGGTAACAAAGACTGTCTTTGTCCAAAGGACAAATCAGAAATAGACTCAACTTATCTTTATAGCAAAAAGTCATCAAGAGTTGAGAACTCATTACTTATTCAAGGAAGTGGTTGAAGAATGATACATTAGATCTTGGATGATCATTATCTAGAGAAAATATATTTTTGTTCATTTATTTGAAGGTTTACTCAGGATTTTACTATATTTTTAAAATACAGTGGGAATTACACCCTCCATCTGACAAATGTTAAGTTATGTTCATCTCTAGGAAGGATGTACAGTAAATTCATATAAAAGGTGTTTGTTTTTACTGTCTTGGTCATCAAGCTGCCCAAACAACATTTCTCTAAAATAACATGACTTAGACACCTCCGTGACTGCCTCCTTTTCTGTCAAAACAATAGGCTTCAGAGTGAGAAAAAAAAAAGATTTTCCCTGCAAAATGTCATGTAAGTTGATCACTGTGAACCCCCTGTCTGATTTTTCTGAGCCTTGCAGATTCACATCTATTTAAAAAAATTGTGCTGTCAAAACTGTTGACCTTGTAATACTGGAAAAGATATTCCTGCATTGGAAGGAATCAAGATATTTTACAGGCCAGATCCTGTTCTCTGTCTGCTAAACCTCTAAGATAGGAGGGGTGTCCAACCATGGCAACTTTAAGACCTGTGGACTTCAGCTCTCAGAATTCCCCAGCCATTCAAGCTGGGGGGTTGAATGGAATTGAATTCTGGGATTTGAAATCTATAGGTCTTAAAGTTGCCAAGGTTGGACATTCCTGCTCTAAGATGTACTTGTCAACCCTGAAACTGGTCTAACTGTAGCCATTTTCTTTTCTATAACTTTCCTCTAAAGAGGTTTCTCTTTGCATTGCTTCAGGGCTGACAAAGCCTGGAGCTAAGGGGCAGGGAGAGGGTTGCAGAGATAATTGAGATGTTGTAGCCAAAATAAAAATCTTCCCCTTGGGAATCAAGGACATTTAAGCAGGTGTTCCAAAGGTGGAGACTGAAGTCACCTAGCAACTGGACTATATGTTGATGTGACTGGTGACTCTGGGGGAAAGTGACAAAGTTTTACTTTTGATTGGGTGTAAAACTGGTGGGAACTTAGAACCAGTTTTCCACCAAGCTTGTGCCAGTCTGATATGTCCCAATAAAATGTTCTTTGAGGACTATGCCTGCCTCGGAGTTCTCATTGTTGGGGATGTATTACTTGGAAACTTGACAGTACTACTGTTCTTTTCTCTTCTTTATGATTTGCTTGTGTACCAGCCAATATACAGCTTTGGATATCTGATGGCTATAACACTGATTCCCAACACTGTGTATTTTTCATGTGATGTGATTCTTCATAGAAGGGGATTGGAATGCAGTGATTCCTGCTTACACCACAGTTTGTTTCTGTTGCAAATCCCGGAAACTTTCAACAATAGCATAGCAGTCAGCATGACAGCACTTTAAGCATAATTTGCAAGGTGTATTTCATCCAGAACATTTACTGCCACTTGTTCATGGATCTCTTAAGTAACAGAAAGAATACCTGAACTAAATTCAAACATGAGAATCCACACAACAATTAGGTTGTGTGGAAATGGAGCCTCCTGTCCCCAAATTTACATCCAAAAGAGAAGCGTATATAAAGGAGGAATTTTAATCAGTGTTAGTCATTTGGATGAATGCTTTCTAGAACATATTTCCAATCATCATAAAGTTACATTTTAAAAACTGAAACTGAAACTGTTCTCTTTTTCTTTCTCAGGTAATAACAGGTAATCCTTGAATTGCAATCATTTGTTTAGTGACAGTTCAAAGTTACAACAGCACTAAAAAAAGTGACTTATGACCTGTTTTCACACTTACCACCATTGCAGCACCCTCATGGTCACATGATGAAAATTCTGTTATTGCAACTGGTCTGTGTTTATGACGGTTGCTGTATCCTGGGGTCATGTGATCACCGATTGTAACCTTTCCATTTGGCTTCCAACAAGCAAAGTAAATGGGGGAAGCCATATTCACTTAAGGACCACCTGATTCACTTAACAACCACAGTGATTTGCTTAACACCTGTGGCAAAAGGTTGTAAAATGGGGGCACAAGTCACTTTACAAATATCTTGTTAACCATGGAAATTTAGGGCTTTGTTGAGATCGTAAGTTGTGGACTACCTGTATGACATAAGAACATTTTTAAAGAAAGTATCTTAATTCACACTGCTGTATTACAATGTTAAACTATAGTACTCTAAAATGACCTCAGTGACTTGAGATCTATCAGTTGTGGCTAACTCTTCCTATTTTCCCTGCAACAAGAAACCTGCCAGGCGAGATGGGCTGAAAGAGAATGACTGCCCCAGTGTCACCCAGCCAGCTTTCATGCCTAAAGTAGGACTAGAACTCAGTCTCTAGCTTACCTTCTCCTTGGGCTTTTAGGATTTGAGAGCCCTATGGGAAGCAGGTGTTACTCACTGAAAAAAGGTCTCTAGCAGCGGTATTTGTGCTTGCATAAGTATATTCCTCTTTAAACACCAAGACTAGAATCCAGATGTGGTTTATTATAGCCAAGAGTTATACTTAATAATTTCATGGGAAACTAAGTAGTTAGGGCCCTATCCTACCTAGGTGGGGATTGGGAGGAAAGATTCAAGATCCCCTTCTTCTCCCTCAATCTCTATTAGTATTATGTTTATAGTTAGACCTATATTACTGTTTTAATACATTCGCATCTCAGAATGGCAGAAAATCATACCATCAGTGGATAGTTCAACGGTCAAAAAGAATAGGGTTTAAGACCGTGATGGCAAACCTATGGCACGGGTGCCACAGGTGGCATGCAGAGCCATCTTGCTAGGCACACAAGCTGTTGGCCAACTTACCTCCAGCTAAGCATGCACATACGATTGTGCATGCACACATGCCCGATTGCAGAGACCCAGCTAGTCTTTGGGCATAGGCTGTGCATGAGCATGATTACAGCAGGAAATCCAGCTGCTCTTTGGGGTTCTCCTGCACATGCACATGTGATTGCTCAGGTGTACGTGAGTGCTTGCGTGCAGCACACGTGCATTGCATATGCAAAAGCTGCATGCATGCACAGCTTGTGCAGTTGCACATGCAGCGCACATGGAGGAGCCACAGGCAAGTGCAGATAACACATACAAAACACATACTTTTCGGCACTCGGTAAGTAAAAGGTTCGCCACCATTGGTTTAAGAAATGCATGTACGTAGCCTTGTGGCCACAGTTTACCCAACCTGGCTATAATTTAATAAAAAAAATAGGTGTGTTTAAACAAGTGCAAAAAATACATTTCATTAAGTTTAACCATATTGGAATGAAGACGATTAACTCCAAGAAATGGTGACAATAGTTTTCAGACATATTTAAAATTTCACTCAAATACAGCTGAAATTAGAAGCAATGTTAGTGTTTCGGCAGAAAAAGAAGCCAGTTGCAAATGTATCAGGATGTAAAATTTTAGAGGACAAACCCAGTATGAGATATAAAGCCTAAAGTGCCAAACGAGCACAATTCAAGGGATTGCCGGACACTTGGTGATTTATTTATTCTTTTTAAACAGTAGACTTTACATGCTCCATATCCTGATTGCAGCTTAGTTCTTCATTTTTAATTTATTAAACATTAGCATTTCATGTTCACTAGTTTGCAAGGTTTCCTGATTGCCCCAGTGTTTTTCTCTGTACTGTCTTTCTGAAAGAAAAACAAGTTCATAATGAACATGCAGCCACAGCATGTCACGTCCTTTCCAGGGCTTCTAAAAAATTAGTCACTGAAATGGAAGGTAATTGAATTTAATTCTAATACATAAATTAGTACAGCGGTTCTTTCCCAACTACTCTTCCTTAGCTGCTTGTGAGAATAGTAATAGCTACTGAATTTGAGTTATAGCTAATTTTTAATAAGTAACTCTAATTCATTGTGAACATACTATTATATATTTTAAAATATTGGTTTTAACTCATATACCAATAAATTCAGAAAAATAAAAAATGTTAATGAAGATAAATACTGTAAATGTATGAAGAAGCACAGAAGCACATTCAAAGAATAATACAGCGGTTACAAATGCACACAAATGTCTGAAATCTTGAAGATTCAAATTCAAATTTTATTTGTCACATGCACAATCATACATGGTACAATATGCAGTGAAATGCTTATGCAGCCATT
>JAEANM010015551.1:0-13581 GCA_017656035.1 Myanophis thanlyinensis
ATTGCATGGCAAAACCTGCAGTTTCAAAATTTTGCAGATTCAGAATATTTGCAGCTTGCAGTTCAAAGACAAGCACATATAAGATGCAGACAGGAAAAAGTTATACAAAGCTGCAATATTATGGAAGCTACTTGCACAAATGCGTACTAGGAAAGGGAATAGAAACTGTATCAACAAATGCAAAGCACTGTACATACATTTTTGTACATCTTTGTTTTACTATATTTGTGAACTGATGAAGCAATGAGCCAAATAAATCTATAGTCAGAAAATGAAAAACTGAATTAATCTAAAATTGCCATCCCTCTGTGAACCCAATAAGATTTGAGCTAAAGAGGCAAAAGAAGAATTGGCACAGTGATAAGAAAGGATTCTTCTAATAAATGAAAAATGACACCAATTGATAGCATATACAACTAATTTACTGCTCATAAAATTGCATTATATTGCTCATATTATTAACCAGTAACCCAAACTGCTGCATCAGTTAGATTATTTTTATCAGCCCTCTCATAATTTTTCTTTTCTGATTTTTCAGGTGGAATAATAAGTAGAATTTGATCCATAAAGTGCGCTAATTTATCTAAAGGATCATGAGTATATGATCTGATGCAATAATTTAAAGACCCTTTATGCATCAACAGCATAAAGTGGTGTCATTTATTCATTCAGGTTCCCTTAATGTAGCAGTTAATATAATATAACTCCATGAAGCTCTGATTATATTCAGTGGCACTGATATTGCAGAAACTTAGAAAAATTTCACAGAGAGCAAATAATTTTTTACAGGTTGGTATTAACTTGAGGTAAATTACTGTATGTGTGTGTGTGTACGTTTATTTGTATGACTATACAGAGCTTCGAAAGAGTACTTCAATGAATTTTGATCAAAATTCAAAATAATAATCAATAATAACCAATAGAGGGGGGATAAAACTCTTGCCATGATGCTTATAATTTTTTGAACAACTTGATCAGTTGGAAGGAAATAGTTGTCTAATTGATCAGAAAATTTCTTGAGTATGTTGGAACTTTGATCTTAGATATAAAACAACCCCACACACTGCATAATGGTGGCTATTGTTATCCTTTGTTTCAAAAGGTCCAGAATGTTCTTTTCACAAAGAAAACTCAAGCACGTTTTTTTCTTTAAGCAGAAAATGGTTTTCAGAAAGAATTTATTGGCAATGGATTATGACTGGAGGAGCAAAATTTCTTGGCTCATGGTATAGAAAAGGGGGTGGAAACGATGGGAAAGAATTTAAATCAGGGCAGTTGGCGTCATTTTTGAGTTTTCCTGGTCGGGGGGGAGAGGGTGGAAGAAGGAAATAAAAATAAAGTAAAAGTGGAAGAGAGGATAAAGACCATGGAGCAAAATTATGACTGGACATCTGAATGGAGGGGAAGGAAAGTCAAAACCCTGTATAGGATTTGTTTTCTTTATTTATTTATTCCGAAACAAAAGGGGCCCTTGAATATTGCAAGGAAATATAAGGTCCTTCTCTTTTCACCCTCCATCTTCTACCAAAAAAGTTAGAGTAACTTTAGAGTGCTCAACTAATTAATGGAAAGGAAAGTATGTTAAATAGATCTAACAGCATTAATGAAACAATAGCTACTTCATACTTAATAACCAGCACAATAATGAAAATGGGGGAAAAAGAGGATAAAACAAACAGCTTGCTAAAATAAGGTCAACAGTAACAAGATTGTTTCTCTTAATTATAAATGCATAAGAAGTAGAACAGAAAGAATTTGCATACCAGAAATCCCCATGAAATTTTCTCCAACTGTTGCAGAGGCAGCAACTTTTCTTTGTGAGTAATTTGTTACTGCCCTCCAATAGGAAGCAAATTTTCTGCTGTGTAGTCTAAAGATGAGGTCAAAGGAGGACAGGTGCGCTACCCGAATTGAATTGTCTATGCCCCCAGTTAAGAATAAGGAAAGTTTTCCCCACAATGTTTTGCTCGGGGTTTGGCCAAGGAGGGCTAAGTTAGGAAAAGAGGAAAGAACTTTCTCTTTGGAATTAAATCTCAAACAGAAACATAGTCTTCATATTCCAGTAGGGGAAAGAAAATAATTTTGAAAGTTTGTAATGACAGTCTGCATGCTATCATTAATTATTAAAAATCCATACGATCTGTAGGAATGGGATGGAGATAATATCAAGATTTTTTGATCTACTGTAGAATGGGTTATTTAGGGCATTAGATCAAGCCATTTACTAAGAACAGGAATCTAAATTAAAACATCCTCGGCCAATGGTTGTCCAACCCCTGAAGTGAGCTTTTTTTCTTTTTCCTGTAATTTTTTTATTTTATTTTTTTCCATATTTTTACATAATATCACATTTCATTGATCAGATCATATACAGTTGAATATAGAAATATCTCTTCAAATAAAAATTATAATGAACAAATATAATAAAAATTTCATAATTTCATATAAAATCATATCTCTCCATGTCAGATTTTTCACTCTTCTATTCATATTTTTTTACTTTATTTTAACCTTCCAAACAACAATTCATTAAGTGTACAGCATGTTATCTGGGCTTCTTTTAGTATATTATTTATATCATATAATATTAATCAATTTTGGTACAAACCTATTCAAATTATCCTTCACAATTCCATTGTTATTCTTGATTCTATTAATGTTACTATCCTTAAATACACTGTTCCCTTTTTCTACATAGAATTCATCATATCAAAGTTGTACCTATCTCCATTATCAAAATCTCTATTCCTCTTTTAATTTTATTTTTCAAGCATTAAAATAGTTAAAATACAGATAGTGGTACACATTTCCCGATTTAATTCTACATTATTTTTGTATCATTCCTCTTCTAATATTTAATAGGTTTAACAATACAAATTTAACAATACAAATTTAATATCATTTTTCACCTCCTTGTCATTCCTTATCTTTAAACATTTTTTACAATTATATGTATGTATTGAATTTACTATCTCCTTAAGTGCTAAAATAAAAAAAAACAATCAAAACATTATGTGTTTAACTAGATTATTCCCCTAATCATCTCTCCCTTTATCTTAATCTTTGGTCTGCACTTCTGCACATTTCTGTTTTTTTTTAAATCTCTAGCCCATCATCCCTCCCTTTCCTTAATGATTTTATCTTTCCCTTAACTTGCCTACCCTCTGCATGTTTCCTCATTCTATTTCTAGTTCTGATGACACCTGGGTTATGTACTTTGAGCTTTCCTCTCACCCCTCTCCTTTTACTGTAATTTACTTCCAAAGTATTTGTCTTTTTTCTTATCTCTTTCCTTGTGGGACCACCAGATTCACTATTCCCTCCTTTGCTCTTTTCCTAAAAATAGTTCTTTGTATCTTTGTTTAAGTTCTCTCTTTTTCCCTTTTAATATTATGTCTCTTACTTTTTTGTATCCTTCTGTGGATTCCCCTTTTTATATTTTTACAGCAATATTTTTATTCATTTCTCCCCCCTCTTGAATGTCTTGTCTTATCTTCTCTCCTTGGAATATAGTTTTTATTTTTTGTCCATAGTCTCCAGCCTGTACATTAAGTCTTTACATTCTATTTTCCTCATTTTCCATGTGTCCGACATTGACAGCAACAGCTCCTCCCAGCTGTCCATTTCTTCTTGTTGAAACATTTGTAAACTCTTTTTAAATCTCCTGTTCAGAAGCACAAATTCTCACAGTTCTGAGTTATCTGTCTTAGTTCTTCATTCCAGTCAAAAAACAAGGCAGTTATCTGTCTCTTTCTTTCTTTTTTTCCTTCTCCAGCTCTTTAGTCCCTTTACATAGATAACTTTGTTGTCATTATAATCCAGTAAAAATTAAATCTTTATTTGCACTTGGTTTGGGTACAGTATTCTCTTCCCATCAGTAGGAGGCGCTGTAAAGTCAAATTTCCAGTAGGGACCAGTTCTTGAACAAACCCATCTTTGTTTGTTTTAGCATTTCCAGTTTGTAAGTCGTTTTAAGTCCATCGTTCCGGCATCATTAAGAATGCCTCTTCACAGTCAAAAAGTCTTTCAAAATGAAGGGTCATTTTTCTGCTTTTTAAAAGTTTTTTGATGCCTTTCCCTTTAAATCTCCTTTCTGTTTCAGTTTTTGCTTTCAGCTTTTTTTCCTCCGTTTTCTTTTTCACCACTAGATCAATAGGTAAAGTAAATCCGGGCAGCTTTCTTTTAAAATAGTCTTTTAATTCAGCAACAAAAAAAGGATCTTCTCTCCCAGTTCCACAGCTTCACACCAGCTTCTCTCCTGCCTAAGGTGGTAGGTGGCTCGGTTGTTATCCTGGTCTTTGTGGCAGCCATTTCTGACCACCTCTTCATCCCACCATGGCTGAGGGGACTTTCAGCCCAGGGATCCTCCGGGGGAGTTGTGATCTCCCTCTGACCACTCTGGGCACACCTCTTTGCTTCCCCACTCCTACAGAGTGGCTTTAGGCTCCATACAGAGCCCACAAGTGGGGGAAGACCAACACAAAGATGGAGCAATCAGCCTTTGTGTCTGGAGATGACCAGGATTGGAAACTGGAACCAAGAGAACTTTCTAATGAAGTGATCCCACAGTTGAATAGCTCTTGTAAGGAATTATTTTCTAAATTGTAATTTGCTTTTCTGTAACTTAAATCCTTTATTTTGTGTCCCACACAGTGGAAGCTTAAATAATAAGATCTTCAATTTCTCTGTGAAATCTTTTCAGATTTTTGAACACTATTATCATATTATTTCATCCTTTGGTCACCTCCTTCAATCCCTTTTCATAGGATGTAATTTCTACGACCTCAGTCATTCTTGTTGCCCTTGTCTGAACTTTTCCCAGTTCCTCTGCCTCCTTCTTAATGTATTGTGACTCAAAGAGCACAGTTTTTGGGATGACAAAGGAATTGGCAGTCTGGTAAGTAATTTTTTTAAGGCTTTTGTGTAGTTCAGCTTCCTTCATCAGATGCATAGAGTGGCTAGTCATATGTAGGACTTAAACTGGACAAGTAGAAGGGTAGGGGTTAAAGGAGGAAAAATTGGTTTTTTTTTCAGATGCAGGTTACACTACACCCTTTCTTCCTCACCCCGATTTATATCCTACATCAGTCTAGCAAATCTACACATCTAATGAAGTGATCTGCAGCTTACCAAAGTTTACGCCTTTTAATAAATATGTTTGTTGGAAAAGGAGCTAGCAGGCTCCTCATTTTTTTTTGCCATCATAGTCTAACTCCTATGTTCTTTTTGTCATGTCTGTAGCAGGAAATATCTGAAGTGGAATCTTCCCTATGCAAAAGAAAATGAAACTACTTCTTTCTATGATTTGAAGATTACTTTATACAAGTAATACTCAAGGTATACTATAGAAGTTGTAGCCTAAAATTCCACCTGCTTTTCCTTTCTTTCTTTTTTTGTAATTATTATTACCATACTAAGTAAGTATCTTGTATCCCTGCCTGTGCATTTACTTTTTGTTTCCTAAGTGAAAAACCTCTGTTAAATTTCATTCTGTTACTTTCAATCTATTTCTCTAATCTATCAAAATCATTTTTTTTGTTTGTATCTTCCAAAGTATTAATCATTTCACCCATTCTTGTGTCATCTGCAAATTTAATAACTATTCCCTTTGCCTCTTCATCCAAACCATTTATAGAAAATATTGAAAAGTAACCTTATGGCATTCCACTTATACCTTGCTATAGTTTGATGAAGTACATCATGATAATGATAGATGAGTATGAATTTTGAGCCAGCTGTACATACACTCAATTGCCCTGCCATCCAGCTGGCATTTAACTGCTTGGTAATTGGAATGGGGGATTTTGTTAAATGCTTTGCAGAATTCAAGGTATCTATGGAAGTCCCATAAATCTATTAAGGAAATTAACTCATAAAAATTGGCATACAGTGATTTGGACAAGACTTGTTCTTGACACATCCATATTGATTTTAGTAATTAATTCCATTCTATTTTAGGTGTTTCTAAACTCCTTATGATCTGCTCTAGAATCTTTATTCATAGCAGAGTGACTGGTCTGTTTTCTGCATTCCTCTTTCTCCCATGTTTAAGATAGCTGTATTTTTTGTTCTCTTAAGTCAGCTAAATTTCACCACTGCCCAAGTTTTGCATAGATGATATATAAAAATTCATCATCACCATCTGTAAGTCCCATATCAGAATCATTATTAGCAACAAGACCCATTGTTCTTTAGATTGTTCACTAAATGAAAATTTAAACCCATAGTAAGGATTCATCAGATGGCAGTAGGCTGCTTTAAACAGGAATGTTATATATCATCACGATCATAATCATCATAATATGGATAGGGCTTTTTGAAGACTTTTCCAGCATCTTCAAGTTGGTCTGGTTGTTCCTTAGAGTTTGCACATATGGGTCCTTTGAAGAACTGAAGTTTCCACAGCATTTGAGTTGATCTAAATCAAGAAATTTAAATTGATTCCAAAGTATTAGATATTTCCATGTTTCTAATCATTTTTTTTTAATTTGTCAAACAGGTACAAGATAACAAGTATAGGTATGAACATGAACATAACAAAGGAAGTAAATACAAGTAAATGGGGATGCTGGTGCACTTATGCACGCCCTCTTTACGGACCTTTTAGAAATGGGGTGAGGTAGACAGTTTGAGGTTGAAGCTGTGAGGGTTTGAGGATGTAACAACAGAGTCGGGTAGAGCATTCCAAGCGTTGACCACTCTGTTGCTGAAGTCATATTTTCTGCAATCAAGTTTTGAGCGGTTTATCTTGAGTTTGTAATAATTGTTTGTCCGTGTATTATTGTAATTGAAGCTGAAGTAATCGTTGACAGGTAAGACATAGCAGACAATTTTGTGCACTGAGTTTAGATTGGACTGCAGATGGCACAGTTCCAGATTGTTTTAACCTAGAATTTCAAGTCTGGTGGCATAAGGGATTAATTTCCATCTTTAACCCTGCACCATCATCTCAAACCTCATAATTTATGGACGAACATATCCATCTCATTGGAGAAGACTAAACCAGAAAAAAGTAATTGAACATCTCTACCTTTTCTTTGTCACGCCTTGCTACAGAGTTGTTTCTCATGGGGAGATTTTCAGGGCCCAATGAAAAGGGATTTTTTTTCAGAAACATGACCTGTATGAAGGAAAACATTGATTAGAAAGAGACTTTAAGAAGTCTTGGATAATTTAAACATTTTATATTTATTGAACCTGCCCATAGGGTAAGAAAATGCTGTCAAGTTATATAATGTCCTAAGGATGCTATGAAATGGAAATCCTTGGTGCTCTTTTCTCTAGTGGAATGGAAAGCTGAATGAGCTGAGTTTGTTTTTTCTTTTCAAAATCCAATGAAATAAGCATGTTTATTTTAGTGTTTGTTTGAAGTTATACAATTACAGCTTTTCAAAAAGTCTGTTTACATAGGCAAGGCAGTCAGATTTAAAAGGAAGGAAGAAGGAGATTTGGGTCTTTTACACTAGTACAGTAGTTGCCAGGTTGAAAGAAATAAAGAAAACTAGATGTGTTTAAAAAAACATTGCAAAGAATGTATTTATTTGAATGCTGAATCGTTTACCTCCCTTTTTAAGGCATTTTTTAATGCAGTGTAGTACACATGAATTCAAATATCCTTGTCCTGGTGTTTGGTATGCTTTTCCAAACTCAATCTGTTCTTCAATGGATATTCCCCATCATATGATAATAGATCTTGCCAACAATTTTCTATGTACTGTATAAAAGTTTTGTATTGTTTCATTGTAAATAGCTCATGTCATGTGTGGATTACGTTTATGATGTCCATACCTGATGGCCCCCAGAGAGTTTAGTTCATGATTTCAGTAACCTTCACTGTCACCGCCACATACGTGACTTGTAGTCCAAAGCTTCTTTGTGCTTCAAGCTACTTATCTCCTCATATTCTTCCTTCACCTCTATCTACAACTACCTTCTGCTAATGTTCTGTAGAGAGGAGCCAATAGGTACGAAAAGGGATCGAGAAAACATCTTACATGAATGGAATTCTGCTCATATAACATTGGATTTTTTAAAATTATTCTGGATGCTCTGAAATGGAAATAGACTGAAGTGAAATGGAGTGAAGGCTGAACACAACATTTTGGACAAAAATGGAACTCATAGCACTAGCCCTTGCAGATTAAGAATCAAACAATCAATCAAACTGATCAGAATCATTGCTCTATAAAAAGTTCAACAGCTGAGGTTGTAGATTGGCAAGCAGTGGATGATAATTAATTAATTCAAAAGGAGAGGCATAGATTTTTATTTATTAGTATCATGCCCTCCTTTTTTTACAAAAAAAAAGAAAAAAAGAAAAGAAAATCAAGATGGCAAATATATCTAACACACCTTCTTCCTTCTATTTCCCCCCCATAACAATTCTGTGAGGTAGGTTGGGCTGAGAGCAGGTGACTGGTCCAAAGCTGGCTTTCATGGCTAAGGCAGGACTAGAACTCATGATGTCCTGCTTTATAGCCTGGTGCCTTAACCAGTAGACCAAACCAGAGATGAAATTCAGCAGGTTCTAGCAGGTTCACTAGAACCAGTAGTAAATTTTCTAAGTAGTTTGGAGAACCGGTTGTTAGAAGAAATCTCCTTTTGTTTTTTCCACTTTACAGGGTTAATCCTGTAAGGAAGGCAGGAAAGAAACATTCTGGTGTTGTTTCTAGCCTAATCATTATTGTCCTGCTTACTGAAACTGCCCACCCAGTCACATGACACCCCCCGCCACGCCCACTAAGCCACTAACAGAACTAGTAGTAAAAAAATTGGAATTTTACCACTGGACCAAACCGGCTCTTCATAGTATCTCAGGAAGATGCAGTACATTTATAGAAGTAGATATTTCCACCATGCTTGGTATGCATTTTTTGTGAAGCAGGAACAATCATTTTATGAAAGGTAGCATGGATGTTCTATTTATACTTTTCTTTATTTTTAAGTGTCATAGCACTCTTTGGCTTCCCAAAAGAAATGGATGTGGAGGGTCCAGCTAGAGTGTCTTTTGCCTATAATCTTTAGTGCTTACTCCACCACCCCCCTCTTCTGCAAGTGGTTCTGTGTTTTTGATCAAGAAAAAAAAAGCATAAGAGAAGCAAAGAAAAAACTAGGCATTTGGAAAACAATATTTTAAGCCTATTGCTTTTTTTTTTCTTTTAATGCATTTCCTCTCCAAGAGCTTTCTAATGTTGCTATGCTTTAGAGCTGCTCCAGTTGGAAGTTTTTAAAATAGTTTGTCTAATTCCCTGCTGTGTGTCACCAGTCTCAGCACTTTTATGCACTATGGGAGGTGCAGAAGGCAGGGATATAAAGAGATTTAATTCCAGAACTTGAAATGAACTCTCCTTTCTCTCGCCCCTCTGCATTTCCCCCCCTTCCCCCAAGTAGCCAGACTGAAAGAAACCCTGAGTAAATTTAAAGCAACTTCTTCATTTTACATTACAGATAGTTTCCAAGAGTAGCTTCATGACAAACTAAAGATTCTTTGCCAGGCTGACTTATAAAGGTAAAAACAAGTAATTCCAATGCTGTGCTTAGTCTCTTGCCTTATTCTGAATGATTGCAGAGTGAATTCAAGACAGAAGAGCAAAGCTGCCTTTGTCAATAAATCACAGAGGTCCTCTCTGCAGATAGCCCTGAGCTGGCAAGAGACAGTTTGTGGAATGCCAATTGACACCCGCCACTTGGACAACAGTCAATTACACTCAGTTGGTACCTGCAATGTCAAGCAAAGCAGTTGATTATTTTTATCGGTAGGCAATGAAAACAAAATACTGTTATTATGTGGAATCTCTCTGGCTCCCAGATCTCTGCCGTGTTGTTATTTCGAGGCAAATCATGGAGATAACAACCCTGCTGGCAGAGTGGCTTGCAAAAAGAAAATGCTTAAATCAGGTCTGGCGTACAGTATTTATCCTTTTTTTTTGTATTAAAAATGACATGGATGGTAAGATACCTCATTGCAATAAAGTTTATATTTATTGTTACGATTCTCATGTGATTCTAAAAATTCTTAGTTGCTGAAACGTCACTTTGCAACCACTGCTTGAAATGACAGCTGACTGTTTTGGGAGAGGATGTAGGATTATTTTCTGCTTCTGCTCTGCTCCTCTGTCTTGAAACAAAAGTAATGGGCAAGTGATTAAAGCATCTTATCCAATATTGATACACTATTTTGTGCAGAAACTGAAAAGTGCAGTAGTTTCTGTGTATTTCAGAAGCAGGTTGTTTTTTCCTCGGATGTGGAGAACAGCTAAGTTTGTGGAAGGCTTCAAGGTTTTCCATGAATTAACCAACTTGAGAATCATGTGCAGATGCATTAAAAAGAAAATAAATATGGAGACTTGTTCTTCAGGAACAGAGTCCTCAGAAGAATTTTTTTTTTTTAACTTCACAAATCACCTGACGGATAGGCATGGTCTGGAATGAAAGGCCAATCTTGCCCCTTTCTTCTGTGACTAGACATCAGCTAGATACTTATGATATGAATTTAGAAATACCTTTAATTTTCCCAGTGGGTGGAAGAGGAGGGGAAGAGAATGGCCCCAAGTAGAACACAATGATTGATGATGAAGCAGACTTTTGTCTCTGTGCATTTTTGCCTGTCAGAAAAAGCAAAAGACGAGAGACCTGTGGGAATGCCTTTTGAAGATGCTCGAAGTATTTTTAATGTAGCAATTCTCTAATCGCATTGGTTTCCCTCAGCTTTTCTCAAAGAGAAACTTTTTGGAGTTTCATGCTTTTTATGGACGATATGGACGAGCCTGAAAACACATTCCAAAGTATGAAAACTAAGAAAATGTGAAAATTTATTTGTATCCCACCTTGAGTATTTTTATAAATAACTCAAGGCAGCAAACAAATCTAACACTCCTTCCTCCTCTTATTTTCCCTACAATCACCCTCTGAGGTTTATTGGAATGAGAAAGCATGATTGGCCCAAAGATACCCAGAGAGCTTTCCTACCTAAGGCAGGACTAGAACTTAGTTATCTGGTTTCTAGACTAGAACCCTAACCACTAGGCCAGGGGTGGGCAATTATGGCTCCTTCATGACTCGTGGACTTCAACTCCCAGAATTCCTGAGCCAGGAATTTAGATAGCCATGCTGGCTCAGGAATTCTGGGAGTTGAAGTCCACGAGTCATGAAGGAGTCATAATTGTCCACCCCTGCACTAGGCCAACTGTCATCTATTATACAATGTGATTCACAGTGTTACTATCTCAGTTGACTTGTACTAGTACATGACATTATATTATTCATTAATTAAATTCATTAGAAATAGCATCCAGCTTTGTTTTTGCCCTGGCCAGACTTGGTTGGTTGACCAAAGAAACTCCACTGAAAGCATCACAATTAGAAAGTAGTAATTTTCTGTTGGCATGACATTTTTCCCAATATTCTTTTTTAAAAGTCTTCCTTTTAGAATTACCTTATTGAATACCATGGAAAGTTTTATTTTCAACTCAGCGGGCCTCCTTATCTATTCTTTTCATTACTTTCAGTCCATTTTTTCTTGTGTAATACTCAGAAATTGGGTTAAAAAGAAATACCCCTGGAAAACGAAATAAAATATCATTCCCTACAAGTTTACCATTGTGAATATACCTTTATTATTCTTTAAGCAATTTTTTGTTCCAGTGTTTTTTTTTTTGTTAGACAGTGTAACAGAAGACATACATGTTTTCATTATTATGATGGGACTCTTGGATTGTATTGTGTGACTGATTTCCTCAAATAAGAAGTGAAATCTTGTACTGGTTGGCATCTCATTACAAGTGGGAAATATTGTACAGGTGTTATCTTGTTATGAACCGTAATGTTCTTGAGAATCTATGAGGCATTTCAAATCTCTGGAGGGGAAATAGATCTCTGTAGCACAGCAGTTTGGCTAGGAGCACATCTGGCATATAATCATGTGCATCTTGAAAAAAGGTCCTGGTAAATTTCAATCTGGTTTAGGGTAGACTTTGACTTTACAAATTTAAGCTGGCAACGGAATGTCATTTATGACAAAATTCTGATTGATTTGTGTGGTGCACACAAAGAGGAGAGAACAAAAATATCAGAAGCTGCCAATTTTGTGAGCTCTCTCACCATTTCTTCTTACAGATTTATTTTTTTTATGTATTATCCAGATTTTATACCCTGATCTGTGTGACATGTATGTCGTTTTTCTATTTACTGGGGATGTAGGGATAGAATTTTATGTTGTGATCTGAAATAATTCTTGGCAGACTTTTTTTCCATTTTTCAAACAAGCTCATGGCTTCCTATAACATTGCTGTTGACTATTGACTATTAAAAATGGTACAGGTTGCTTTTAACATTTGGCTTTGTGAATAGAATGAATTCATTTTGTTTCCCATATTTTCACTGGCACTGAGATTCGGGCTACTCAGGATCCGTATTTAGGCCAAACTTAATCATTGTTGTTGTTTTATCATCATGAGGAACTTAAAAAGCAGACAGAGTCCTAAACTACCTCTGAGCAGATTTTATGTAGATGAATGACTTTTATAGTCATAATAGTCTAATAAACTCTGGGTTTCCGCTACTTTTATCAATTTTTTTATCTTATAAGTTAGATTTCAAGCAAAAAACAAAAACAAAACCCAACACAAAAAACCCCCAGGCTGTCAGAATCCAGTTATCTTTCTTGAGTGCTCATGTGTTATTTTCTGCTAGCACAAGAATTCCAATAAGTGCTTCACGTTCCAATGTAACCTCATATATTTTATTCTGTCAACAAAATCTTTATCTGCTTTTTAGTATTCTAAGAGTTGGAAAGAAGGGTATGTGGAAGTTTGGTGCATTTGTGAAATTAGGACAACAACATGTGCATGTAAGTAGCAGGTAGATCTCAATTTATGACCACAATTGACCTCTAAATTTCTGTTGTTAAGTGAAACATTTAAGGGAGTTCTTGCCACAGTTGTTAAGTGAATCACTGCAAGTGTTAAATTAGTAACACAGTTGTTAAGTGAATCTGGCTTCCCCATTGACTTTGCTTGTCAAAAGGTCACCAAATGTGATCACAAGACCTCAGGACACTGTAACCATCATTAATGTGAGTCAGTTGCCTGAATTTTGATCATGTAACCGTAGGGATGCTACAATAGTCATAAGTGTGAAAAGTGGTCATAAGTAACTTTTTTCCGTGCTGTTGTAACTTTGAACAGTCACTAAATGAACTGTTGTAAGTTGAGGACTATCTATAATTCACAATCCTCTTACTAGTCAGGGAAACAACTTGAAAATCCTAATGAAAGTTGTTGCTGACTGAAATTTATTGAATTATATCAGATCGAATGTTCTTGGCTTTGGATGATTCTTGTGCCTTCATTTCCTTTACTTAGTTTACCAACATTTCTTTTTTTTAAAACTTTTTGCAGTTGAAGTAGGGAAGGGACAATAACTCAGTGTCTTGGCGTCTTAATGTCCTGCATATTTTGTTGGGTTTGGGATTTGATCTCATCTAACACCCCGGAGATCTAGCGCCAGTCAATATAGATATACAACTGAGTCAACAAAGTCAACATGATTATACAGTACATACACACACACACATATATATAC
>JAEANM010015552.1:0-13580 GCA_017656035.1 Myanophis thanlyinensis
CTGGTACAGCAATATCAATAAACTGTACACTTCAGTTATGGATGACTGTGATATCTGGCATGTTATGTTCTAAATGACGATCTGACTGTATTCGAAAGTCCCACAAGATCTTTACCTTCTCTTTCTCATATTATTATTATTATTATTATTATTATGCTTTGGGTTTAGCAATGTCAGTGAATGCAATCACAGTTTCTCATAGTCCCAGGACTCCTGATTGGGAATCGTGTGCCAGCTTGACAATGCGCTCCAAAAAACAAAGCCTACGGCACACAAAATGGCCAGAAATATGGCACAAACCAACCAACCAATCAGATGGAGTTATGATATTGCTGAGGCCACCATTTCTGAACCCCCATCTTCAAACTTCTTTGTGCTGAAACCGGGAGACCTCCTCCAGCTACACTGTGGGTGCTGAACTGGCTGGAAATAGATTTCTGAGCACAATTCAGGTCCTGGTTTCACAATCTATTGGCCTTAAATTTCTTAGATCCAGGCTGTCTACAGGATCATCTCTTCCAAATAGAATCTACCTATCCAGTTCAGTCAGCTCAAGAAGACTTGACGTGAGGTCCTTTTCTGGAAAACTTAAAAGAATCAAGACCTTCAAGCAGGCTTCTTATAAGAGTGACACCTCTCTCTGAAGCATGCTGCTCTCCAAAATTCAGGTGGCCCCCCACAATTTTAATGTTCTGGAAAACCCTAATAATCTAGCTTTCTTGTATTTTCGGTCTGGAGATCTTTGTGGTATGGTGCCGTCAATCCTGATTTTAATTTTACTTTTAATCTTAATGGCTGTTAATTTAAATAATGTTTTAATTGAAGATATTATCAGTTCATTGTTTTCTGTATTTGCCAGAGTTACTGGAAAGCGCAAGTTTGGTCTAATGGTTAAGGCACCAGGCTAGAAGCCAGGAGACTGTGAATTCTAGTCCCGCCTTAGGCCTGAACGCCATTTGAGCAATCTTTGGACGGTCATCTCCAAAGGGTTCTTTTGGGGCTGACACAGTCACTCTCAGCCCAACCTTCCTCAAGGGCTCTTAAGCAAACACCTCTACCACAGGATTGTTTTTCTTAAAAACTGGACAGGAATCAACTGACATTTCCCACAAGGCAGGGCTGCCTTGTACAGTTTTCCCACCAGTATCCCATTGTTTACATCTCTAAGTGAATTGCAAGCAAGAGTGGAGCTCTGAAAGGCAGCAGTTTCTGCAGCATATCAAAACGACAGCAAAACGATGACATCGATGGGTTGATGTCATCACGCAAATGCCAATCTTACAGTCCGTGTCAGATGCAAGTATGCACATAAGCTGTGGTATGATCTACTCACAGACATGTTACCATTTGGTTTACCCTGTACCCAACTCCGATCACAGGTCGAGCTTATAAAATGGCATCACTACTCTTGGTCCTTGTTCAAATACCCATCTGGATGTGCAGGAAATAGCAAATGCTGCCAAAAAAATCTTAATTTTGGCACTCTTAAGGTTTACATCAATTTGAGAGAGATTAATTGAGGCACGCATGCATGCAAAAAACAAGGTGATGGGTGAACTAGCCTTCACATACTTTCCTACACACACACATGCTAACATAATGTCAGATACTGTATATCTGAAATAGTGTATGATGCATAAAGCTTATGCTGCAATAAATCTGTGAGTCTTTAAACTCTGACAGGCCACTTTTCTTTCGTTCTCCCTTTTTTCCAACACTATTCTGCCCTCTCGTGGTACAGTAGATGAATATTCCAGCTCCATCATACCAAGGTCACGCTGGCAGTGATGCAGCAAAAGTCCACAGGAGATGACCAAACAGAACCATCCTCAATGAAATTAGCTGGAGCAAGGCCGAGAGGAAAGGTTCCCTGTGCTACTTTTAGAGATTGAAGTGACTCAACAAATTGGCCTGTGATTGTTTTCCCAGCCGGAGCGATGAGATACTCTTGCTATATTTGTATGTGTTGATGCTGCATTCAATATTCATGAACCAAATTTAAAAAAAAAGAAAAGTAGAAAGTTTCTCAGGGCTCAAAAGAGGAGGATGCACTCAACATGTCAAAAGAAAGAAGATGAGTTACATCTTACACAATGTACAACGTGAGCTGTTCTGGGAGTACACAAAATTTGAAGCTATAGGAAGAGACATTTCATCCCTTAAAAGTTCATTTAAGTCTTCCCCAGGAAAAACTGCTGTAATTCATCCACTTCTTTTTTCTTTGCTCTCTCTCTCTTTAGCTCCTGAAACTTCATCCATAACTAAATCAAGCCTGGAAAGACTAACATAGCATAGGCCTCAAAGAAACTTGAGATAGTATTGACTAAAACAATGATTATATCAGAGAATTCAAAAAGACAAACATGGTCCAGTATTATTGAGAAATATGTGTTTTTGGTTTCTCTTTCTCACACACACACACATAAACACAATATTTCCCAAAATATTGTGTTTCTCTGGAACAGAAGGAAATAAAAAATCCATGTAACTTTTAGTCTTGTGTGTCAGACAGTTTTAATTATAGTTCTGTACTTGATTTTAACTAAAAGGCCAAAAGGCCTTGAGGCTGTGATTAAGATTTGAGTTGCTTTGACTGTAGTACTTATTAACTTATTAAAAGTGCATCCCATAGTATTAATGTTGATTTTATTTGCATTTCCTATTTAAGAGAAGAAATAATTACCCCAAGTAAGTATTCTATATTGCTAGTCCGAGTCTCTAATAAAATTTATTTATTCGATTTTGGCAATGTTCAACTTCAAACTGACTCTGGGCTGCCTACAACATAAAGAAAACATGATAGAACTACAATAAAGAAATAAAATACAATAAATAAATGAGATGGAAAATCCAAACATCCAACCAAAACGCATACAACATATGTCAAACATATGTCAAACAAGAGCTTTCCGACACCTTACCCCAAGCCCTGGAAGAACAGCCAGGTCTATAAAGTTACTGGAATGTCGTCAGGCTGGGAGCCATCTGAATTTCAAGAGGACCTCATTCCACAAGACGGAAAGATGACACTGTTTAATCAAGGGTACCTGGAATATGCCCACTCTGTCAGTTCATAGTGGCTAGGAGAAACCATGACAGTTAGGTGGTGGTCCCTCAACTAACTGGATCATGTTTTGTGTAGGATTAAAAGTTATAGTTGATGACCTTTTCTTGAGGAAAAAGATGAAGTCATTTCTTCCTGAGGAAGAAGATGAAGTCATTTTGCTTCTCATCCAAGAAGATTAATCAGTTTTGGCTCATCCAAGATGTCGGACCAGAACCAATGAAGCTTCTTGGATGAGAACTGAAACGTCGGTCTACTTCCTTAGAGAAAAAACAGTCTAGTTGCCTTTTGGAAAAAAACATCTTTGAAACCACTATGACCCAGATGACTGAGAATCTCCACAGACATTTGACAACCAGTACCTTGAATCACACCCATAAACCTACCCACTAACAACCAGTGCGATTCATGAAGCTGGAGTGTCATGTGGGCATTCTGAAACAAACCCGCCATTGCTCATTTCACTGCATTCTGAACCAGTTAAAATTTATGAGTGGTTTTCAAGGGTATACCGTTGTAGAAAAAAATGTATTTATTAATCAGGCCATGGCGTAGGATAGTATGTGTGAACCTTGCTAGTTGGGCAGTACCTGCATTTGGTGATTGTAATTTCCTGGGAGGCCTTTATGCAGTTTTTACACAAGAGTCGCCATTTCTGCATAAGGGTGTATTAATTACACAAGCAGAATGTTAATACAGGGAGATGCAAAGCAAATACCTACTGTTTAACTAATGGTGAATAATGTCACTGTTTATCCTAAAGGTGTGTAGTGAGGCAATCAATGTGACTAGTGGTTTACATAGTAAATGTCAGTTTCGGAGTTATTTTTGAATCTGGGAAGGGGCCATTCATCCAGTACACTAGCTAAAGAAGACATCAATACATTCCAGCAAATATTTCCACTATGTTTGGGGTTAAAACACTTCTTAGAACAATATAGCTGGATGGTGAATTGTGATGAAGTGCTGTTCTATTCCAGCAAGCCCCATCTTTTCTCACAAAATATGCTAGACTCAGCTGCCTTTGTATTTCGCTCTATTCCTGCCTGTTGAGGAGTTTAGATGGTGTTGTAAGAACAATTTTGGAGCAGGCTTGTCTACACATGCAAGTAAGATTACATAGTCAATTTCACACCAACAATTTCAAAAATCACACGGGCTAATCCATATTCGGTCATTTACACATTTCTAAGCAAGTGGAAAATCCCTTAAAGTTTACCTTTGCACATTCATATAATAATAACATTTCTAAAGAACTCAAACTTTTAAATGTGGAGCCCAGCCACCAAAGTTCCCTTCCTCTGTCTTCAGTTATAAATTATAAATCTGAGAGCAAAAATTGCTCTACTCTAAATCTCTGCAAGGTGTTTTAAGAGCTTTTATAAATATAAATATTAGCTTAGCAGTGGAGGAAAAGTCATACAAGGGCTTAATAGACATGAAAAATGAATAACCTCCTTGTTTATAAAATATGACTGGGAAAACATATAGCTGCTTTCCTGTTTAATACTTTCCAAACTTGTTGGGACTACAATATCCAAGATTCTTTAGCCAGGCCATGCTGTCAGGGAATTCTGGGAGTTGCAGTCTCATCGGAAGAGCTTCAGTGCAGGGAGCTGATGAACATGTGAAGGAAGCTGATCTAAACTGGGATCTGATGCTAGGCTCTTCTAGGCTCTTTCTTTGAAGCAGAATGTAAAGGTAGACCTTGACTTAAAACAGTTCATTTAGTGACTGTTTGAAGTTACAATGGTGCTAAAAAAAGTGACTTATGACCATTTTTCACACTTAACGATTATTACAGCATTCCTATGTTCACGGGTTGTATATTCGGATGCTTGTCAATTAATTCACATTTATGACGGTTGCATGTCCTGAAGTCATATGATCCTCCTTCGATTGTCTTCAGACAAGAAAAAGTCAATGGGGAAACCAGATTCACTTAACAACCATGCTACTAATTTAAGAACAGCAATGATTTATTTAACAAATGTGGGGAGAAAAGTCGCAAAATGGGGCAAAACTCATGTAACAAATTTCTTACCTAGCAATATAAATTTTGGGCTCAATTGTGGTCTTAAGTTGAGGACTACCTGTATTCGTCTAGTGACTATTCAAAGTTACAATGTCACTGAAAAAAAGTGACTTACAATTTGTCCTCACACTTACAACCATCACAGCATCCCCATGGTCATGTGATCAAAATTCAGGTACCTGGCAACAGGCCAGGGGTGGAATCCAACCGGTTTTTCTACCTGTTCGGTGCGCGTGCATGCGCACCAAACGCACTGCAGTGTGGCTCTTTAAACTGCTTTGAGAGGCACCAGAGGCAGCGGGGATCATCAGGAAGGCTCTGTAGATGCTCCAAACAGCTGATTCAGGTAAATAAGAAAAAAAAACGAAGCTCTTATAAGGAAGTCTAAGGGCAGAAGCAGGTGGATGGGGCCAATTTCAAATCTCTACTACCGATTCAGGCGATGTAGTGCGATCCGGCTGAATTTCACCACTGTTTCAACATGTAGGACTTGTGTAATTTGATGAAATTTCTGGCTTAAAAGCTTCCCTCTCTGTCAAAATAACTCTATGCATGAGGCCAGCTGTTTCTTGGACATACTATAACCTATTTCATCCCAATATTTGTATCGCTCTCCTGATAATTTGACATCAGATAACAACAACAACAACAAAAAAGATTAAAGCATATTTTCTCCTTGGGCATCTATAGGGAGAGGGGGAGGGGAAGACAATCGACATCATGGACATTATGACATTGTGGAAATTGATGTGATTTGAATTGAAGATTGCATTACACAGCTATTGCATCAATACACAATCAAACGTTAGTATAACAAAATGTGCTTAAAGCATCTTTAACACTTTCTAAGTTAGTGAAATGATATAAGACTCACCTATCTATCCAGAACACTTTCTTAATGCATGTTTTAATTCGTGTCCAAAACTATTGTATTTATTTCTTCTTTGTGGGCTTATTATTTATTAGATAAACATTTTCCATTTTCCTCTAAGCATAGATAGCATTCCTTTTTTCATTTCACCATCCCACCCCATGAAGTAAATTGAATTGAAAGATAGTAGCCAGCCTAGTATATATGTTTCTGCAAATTCTAAAGTGAGAAAAAAAAAGGAAATGTCTTCTTATACAATTTGAAAAGGAACTAAAAATGGCAATGTTCACTTTTCTCTATATTTCAAGATAGTATATCTGCATATCAATAATCTGACATATTTTAGACACAGAAAGAAGTAAAATATATGGTTATATTATGGTTTAGAAAAATAATGGTTTAGAAAAATAAAGCAAAATAATCTTATTTTATAAAGCTCAACAAATAATAAACATATTAAGACCACAAAGAGGGGTTTTTTTTCAACAGCACCCTGCCATTATCTGTACAGTCTTACATCTTGCCAAAGCCATATTAACTAGTAATTAAAAAATTAAACTCAGCAGATTTTGAAGTTTTCCAATTTAATGCATGTTGTTTCTGGACACAAATGCACCATACAGCTGGTTGCAGGTCAGTTAAAAGCTCTATAGATCCAAAGAGACTTAATTAGGCCACAATGCATGAACTTGAATCATTACAACTTGCTTGGCAGTGACACAGACATACATAACCCTTTCACCAGAAGAGGAGTGCATAGAATTTGCATGCCCACCTTTGACAACAAAGCAGCCTTTACTTCAAGGCCTAGTGCCAAACACAAAGACATAAAACAAATGAACACAACCATGTAACCTTTCACTGCTCAACTCCGCCCAGACGTCTCATTATAGTAAATAATGCTGCTCCTTATTGAAAAAAGGCAGTTAAATAGAGGGTGAATCCTGATAGGAGGCCATGGAGATCACCTGCCCAAAGAAAGCAAAGCCTAATGCATGTTACTTTCAATAGCCAGCCTTCAAGAAATTCCTCTGATGGCTTCCAGGAAGGAAAATAGAATTTAAAAGTGATATTTTGCTTAGGGAATGTTAATTAGTGTTTTGTTGGGCCATCTGCTGGGTGCAAGGTGGGCAGTTTGGAGAGTAGTTCAGAAACAACAGCCTCTTCCTCAACACCAGCAAGACAAAGGAGCTGATAGTGGACTACAGCACAAAGAAGAAAAGGACATACCAGACCCCCATCATCAGAAAAAAGCCCAGTGGAGAGAGTGGACTGCTTCAAATACCTAGGCGTCCACATCTCACAAAACCTAACATGGACCCGACACATCGACACTGTGGTGAGAAAGGCCCGGCAATGCCTATACCATCTTAGATGACTGAGAGACTTCAGACTGCCCCCCAAAGTGCTCAGAAACTTCTACTCCTGCACAGTAGAAAGCATCCTGATGGGCAACATCACTACGTGGTTCGGAAACAGCACCATACAGGACAGGCAAGCTCTACAGAGGGTGGTGCGCATAGCAGAGCTCATCAATCGCACCAAGCTCCCTGAATTGCACTCCATCTACAACAGACAATGCCACACTACAGCCAGGAAAATAATGAAGGACCCCAATCACCCCAACAACAGACTGTTCACCATGATGTGGTCAGGAAAGTTCCTCCGTTCCCTGAAAGCCAACACAGAGAGACTAAGCAGAAGCTACTTCCCACAGGCAATACAGACCCTAAACCACAAACCATAACAACCCAGGACTAAACAGTATTCCCATAATCTACCTCTCTCAACCACTCCCTAACTTATTCTCCCTCCCTGTCTATACTATTCTCTTGCCCTAGTACCTACTGTTGTGAGCGGTCGCATACACATTTCACTGCATTTCGTACCATGACTGTGCATGTGAGGAATAAAATTTGATTTGATTTGGAATGTCAAAATGGAAGCCACAGTCATGCAATCTAATTTTTTACATGCATCACAGCAAGTCTTCAATCACATAATCTTGGCCATGTTGATTGCTTTGACATTACTGTCTCCCCTGCCTCCCTGCAAATACCATTTTATTTAATCCTAATGTGATTTGCTTGGGTCTAGTTAAATCCTTTCCGGCTTGAAAACCATGCTTTACTACGAAAACCAAGTAATGCTGCTCAAACTGTTTTCTTCATTATCTAAACCAATGTTTTGCAACCATGTAAAATTAAAGAAATGTAGATTTCAGCTCCCAGAATTTCACAGATAGTCTTGCTGGGAATTCTGGGAGTTGAAGTCCACACATCTTAAAGTTGCAAAAGTTGAGAAACACTGAATTCTAAATCATATATTAGAAAGTCTTATCAAACTTTGAGGACTGATCTAAGTTCCTTCCTCCAGCATTGTCATAATTGTAAACAATCACCCAACAAATGGTCATAACTTGAGAACTACCTGTATTATAAAAACAGTAACACTGAATAATTATTATGTCATTTCAATAAATTACCATTGGTACCTTCATTTATTTTTATTTTAACCGGAATACTTTGGGAGAGTTTTGAATATACCATATTTTAGTACATTTGGCAATTTTAAAGTCTATTTAAAAGTCCCTATTGTGATGGTTAGTAGAATTGTGTGTTGTTACTCAAACAAAAACACTTTGAATTTAATTTAATTTAATAGCAAAATTTCTATACCGCCCCTCTCCAGAAGGACTCGGGGCGGTGTACAGCCTTCTAAAAACAAAATTGACAAAAGTTAAAATACAATTAAAACAGATTAAATAGATTGACCGAAATAAAAAATTAAGATAACCAAAAAGTTAAAAATTTTAAATTTAAAAATTCAAACAATTTTAAAATTTAAGACCCCTTAGGTATTAGGCCAGACTGGCTTGCTGGAATAGATGGGTTTTAAGTGCACACTGGAAGGCCCAGAGGTCCGCAATGGTCTGAATCTCCGGGGGCAACTCGTTCCACAGGGAGAGTGCAGCCACAGAGTAGGCTCGTACCCTCGGGACTGTCAGACGACACCGTTCCGACAGTGGAACCCCGAGGAGGCCTGCCCTGTGGGAATGCACTGGTCGGCTGGAGGGTTTTGGGTAATTTATATACAGGTTTGGGAAGCACTGACTTAGAGCTATGGGGGAATATAGTCAATGGTGTTTTACTCAACCGATTATAATTAGGGAAGGTGTTTGGGACAGAAATCTGGGCAACCAAATGAGGAGAAAGACCTCTGAATGCAGCAGGCCACGGACCAGACTCAGCATTGGGCAGATTGAAAGATATTGACAAGGTCAAAAGCATCCATAGAATGATCATTTCTTTTGAATCCTTCCCAAAATATTTCACTATGTTTAATATCCTGTAAGACACTAAAATGCTCCCTCAAAAATTCCATTCTCATTCTAGGATTGTCAGATGATTTATATGCATGCATGAGATGTATAAATAGGAACCACAAAATGCGATGTGTGAATGCATCCAGGGGCAAAAACTATAAAAAAGGCAAAATCTATTTTGTTCTACATCTTCCAGAAAATCATCCAAGAGAAACGGCCAATATTGAAAATCCTATAGAATAAAATAGGGCATGACCTCAGAGAATACTCTACGTAATTAGTTTTACCTAGAATTAAACCCTGTCATAATTCTGATCCCTTTCTCTCAGGAAGGTTATTGGGGAGTGAGAGGAATCCTATATAGAAAAGAACAATAGCAGTGAAAATCTTTCTCATGAGGAACAGTTACAGTTGGAGACTTTTAGTTTTGAAAGGGGAAAAAAATGAATCAGTCAGGGTGGGAAAATAACATATTAAGATTTCTTACAATTATAAATACACTGTGGAGAATGTCTATGGTGATTCCCAGTCATCCAAATCATAGTTGTTTCAAAGGTGCTTTTTCAAAAGGCAAATGGACTTTTTTTTGTTTTTCCTTGAAGACATTTCATTTCTCATCCAAGAAGCTTCTTCAGTTCTTAGATGAGAAGTGAAACATCTTCAAGGAAAAACAAAGAAAGTCCAGTTGCCTTTTGAAAAAACACCTTTGGGACAATGTAGAGAAAGTGAGAATCTAGGAAAGCTGAAGCATGAGAAATTCACAACAGATCAATGGAATACTTTTTCACACTGCAACTAGCTAAGCTATGGCATTCCCTGCCTCCAGATATTGAGATACCTATCCCTTGGGACACTTGAAAAGAGAATTAGGCATAAGATTTGCAATATCTAGAATGTCTTTTGCTATCAGTTGCTGGGCAAAAAGGAATAGGAGAATATTGCTGCTTTGGTGACCCATTAACATTTATTGTGAGAATGCAAGATTAGGTCAGATGGATGTGTGACCTGATCCTGCATGGTTTGTCTGAGGTCTTTGGCACAGTGTCATAATAATTTCTAGAGCTGATTTGGCTTTGAAATACAAAGGGGCTTGTTTTTCCTTCAGCATGAAATAAAACCTTTCATAGCATTTTCTTCTGTGAAATTATTTTCCCTAACTTTTTCTTTTTGTTCTGATGCTTAGCCTCTTTTATTGCCAGTTCGGAATGGTGCAATGGAAAATGCGCAAGTCTGACAACATTTTATTCTTCATTCTGCAGTAGAAATGTCAAGGGAAAGAATATTCTACAATTATACTTCAGAAAGACTATAATTACTTTCAATTAAATTGTGGTCCTTAATGTTTGAATGATTTGACCACAATTAAATTCCATTATCTGATAATCATGTTTTTCTTTTTTCTTTTCCTTTTTAAAGAAAATCATTTAGATTTTACTGGCAGTGTGTGTGAGTGTGTAGGTCTGTGAATTGTGATGTTTAGTATACTGATACTCCCCAGATTAAGAATGCCTGACTTAAAGGCAACTTACAGACATGAATGGGCTGCCTATGACTAAAAATGGAGGATGGTATTCTCATTCTTCAAGCCGTTGAAGTGCTGAAGCCAAGCATTGTTAATATATAGCAGTGGTGGCGAACCTTTTATTTACCGAGTGCCGAAAAATAAATGCTTTGCCATCAGCACTTGCGTGCGGCTCCTCCACATGTGCTGCATGTGCAACCACACCATCTGTGCATGCATGCAGCTTTTGCACATGCAATGCACGTGCACAGCACGCAGGCACTCATGCATGCTCAGGAGAGCTCCAAACACCAGCTGGATTTGCTGCTGCAGTCATGCACATGCACAACGGAGGCCCAAGACCAGCTGGCAATCGTGCATGCATGCACGTGCAATCGCATGTGCATGTTCAGCTGGAGGTAAGTTGGCCAACAGCTTGTGTGCCCAGCAAGATGGTTCTGTGTGCCACCTGGGGCACCCATGCCATAGGTTCGCCATCACAGATATATAGCCTGTTTTTAGACATTTTCAGTGGTTGCTGAAAGCATTGCACATCTTCAGCGCTTTCTCGGCTCAAGGAAGGGCAATGCAGTCCTCCATTTTTAATAATAGGCAGTCTGTTTACAAGTATGAATTCTGACTAAAATACAAATCTGGGTTAAAAACAGAACTGGTGAACAATCAATCAGAATAGAGTGGGAAGGGATCTTGGAAGTCTTGCTCAAGCAGAAGACACTTTACAATTTAAGACAAGTGGCTGTCCAGTCTCTTAAAAACCTCCAGCAATGAAGCACTTACTGAAAAGTATGCGTGGCGCAAGGAAATAACTCAAAAGGCATGACTTACTGATCTCACGGTGTCCCTTTATTTCTCTGGCAAAAGACAAGCGGCTGCAGGCGAGCCGCTCTTTTATACTTCGCGGTTCACCTGCAGCCAATCAGAGCTCATTCTGCGGCAGCCAATCGGCGGCCAGCAGTGAGCGCAGCACGGGAGGACCAGATGGAAAACTCCACCCGCGCATGCGCAGACACAACACCTACAACTTCTGGAGTCAAGCTGATCCACAGGTTAATAATTGTCCTCACTGTTAGGAAGTTTCTCCTTGATTCCAGGTTGCTTCTCTCCTTGATTAGTTTCCATCTATTGTTTCTTGTCTTGCCTTCTGGTGCTTTGAAAAATAAGTTACCCCCCTCTTCTTTGTGGCAACCCCTCAAATACTGGAGTGCTGCTATCATGTCCCACCCCCCCAGTCCTTCTTTTCTCTAATAGTTTGCAACCTTTCTTCATATATTTTAGTCTCCGGCAGTGGTGGAATTCAATTTTTTTTACTACAGGTTCTGTGAGTGTGGCTTGATGGGCGTGGCTGGGGAGGTCATGTGACTGGGTGGGCAGTTTCTATAAGCAGGGCAATAAAGATTGGGCTAGAAACAACACCAGAACGTTTCTTTCCTGCCTTCCTTACATGATTAACCCTGTAAAGTGGAAAAAAACAAAAGGAGATTTCTTCTAACAACCGGTTCTCCAAACTGCTTAGAAAATTTACTACTGGTTCTAGCGAACATCCTACAACCTGCTGAATTTCCCCTCTGGTCTCCAGGCCTTAATCAGGTTAACCCAATCCCTGGGCGAACAGACCCTACTTAAGCCAAGGACTACCTGCCCAAGACCTTAGTACACTATATTAATAACAGACCCTACTTAACCTTGCGACTGCCTGTATAAGATTTTAATATTAAATGGAACAGTTGCTAAAAGGAGATAGGCTTCTAATTTGCTTAGAAAGATTTCCCACATTCTCAAGAACTAATATATGACATTGCCCTTACTTTTTCTTCTCCTCATTGCCAAGATATGATCTCACCTTTACAAAAAGAATCCTATCTGAAAGTTATGGCCACTGGGAATACTACCACTGGTTCTTAAATCCTTGTAGTAGCTCAGCCTAGCACAATGCCAGCAGTAGGAAAATTCAATTCTACTCTACTCCAATACTTATTATTGTTGTAATTTTATCCCTTTGAGGTGCTTCATAATGGGAAAAATGAAAGAAAGGGCAACATTTCGATCAGGAATGCAGATCCCTTTGAAGTCTGTGGCTCTTTATAAGTATTGACTTCAGCCTCCAAAGGCCTCCAAAATTTGTTACCAAACTGTAATTTTCAATGCAAATTCTTTTCCAGCAAAACCGAAGCCCAAAGGGTATATAGCTTAAAACCTTTTTTCAAAAGACTTAATAGTTCATAGTATTAAGTCTTTTGAAAAATGGTTCATAGGTTGTTTTTCTCCCTGTATATCAGTACTTTTTCTTCTTCTTCTTCAAAACCCTGGGTTGAACAACCAAAGCTGGTCATACAATATATAAACTAAAACAAAACAAACAAAACTATGCACACAACCTCTCCTTTCAAATTGGTTTTCCAGTTTTTTCAATGAATCTTTAACGCATTTCTAGTTTCTAACATGTGCAACTCAAATGTTGCTATCTTGAATTTTGGAACAGGATTCAGCTGTGCAATATTTCTGGATCTGAAACTGGATTCAAATGTTCAGAAGGAAAGCACAAACTTGTTTCTTCTCTACAGTACATTCAAATAGGATGTTCTCTGTCTAATGATAATAATTACCAGTATTGATATTTACTATTTACTAAGTCTGCATTATTATTATTATTCTCATCGTTTCTATCACCTATCTCCTCCCACTTATGACTATAACTTTGTTTATATCCTTACGATTTACATTGATTATTTATTTGTTTGTCTGTCTGTCTGTCTGTCTGTCTCT
>JAEANM010015553.1:0-13580 GCA_017656035.1 Myanophis thanlyinensis
ACACACACACACACACACACACGCAAGTTGGATGACACAAATTCTGCTTTTCAAAGATATATCGTATCTAAATTTCATTTTAAGCATGCCAGGATTCGGTCTTATATTTCGACAACTATGGCTCACACATTTATGTCTCTCCTGCAGTCTTTTGTAATTTGCCTTTAAGTCAGCATGTTTTTAGGCAATACATTGCTGACATTCTATTCTTTAGAATAGAATAGAATAATAGTTGGAAGGGACCTTGGAGGTCTTATAGTCCAACCCCCTGCTTAGGCAAGAAACCCTACACCACTTTAGACAAATGGTTATCCAATCTCATCTTAAAAACTTCCAGTGTTGGAGCACTCACGACTTCTGAAGGCAAATTATTCAACTGATTAATTGTTCTGTCAGGAAATTTCTCCTTAGTTCTAAGTTGCTTCTCTCCTTGATTAGTGTCCACCCATTGCTTCTTGTCCTGAACTCAGGTGCTTTGGGTATCTCCCTCTTCTTTATGGCAGCCCCTCAAATACTGGAACACTGCTATCATGTCACCTGTAGTCCTTCTTTTCATCAAACTAGACATACCCAGTTCCAGCATCTGTTCTTTATGTGTTTTAGCCTCCTGTCCCCTAATCATCTTTGTTGCTCTTCTCTGCACTCAATATCTTTTTTTACATTGTGGTGACCAAAACTGGATGCAGTATTCCAAATGTGGCTTTACCAAGGCATTATAAAGTGGTATTAACACTTCACATGATCTTGATTCTATCCCTCTATTTTCCAGCTTAGAACTGTGTTGGCCTTTTTGGCAGCTGCAGCACACTGCTGGCTCATATTTAAATGATTGTGCACTAGGACTCCAATATCCCTCTTGCAGTTACTACTATTGAGCAAGGTACTATATATACTGTACCTGTGCATTTTGTTTTTCTTGCCTAAATGTAGAACCTTACTTTTTTCACCATTGAATTTCATTTTGTTAGATAGCGCCCAATGTTCAAGTCTGTCAAGGTCCTTCAGCATCTTAAGCCTATCTTCTGGAGTGTTGGCTATTCCTGTTAGTTTGGTATGTCTGCAAATTTAATGAGTTTCCCATCTATTCCCTCATCCAAATCATTGAGACATGGTTTTTCTCTCTTTATACCTGCACACAAGTATCCCATATAAGGCTAACCATTTATAAATTCTGTAAGAGACATGGTGATACATGGGGAGAACTACAGTTTGTAGAGACTAGACCAAGTGAACATGCATATTTATTTGGGACAACACTTCACTATGTCCATCTTTCAACTCACTGATGCATTTGCTACACTCAGAGAGAATTTCTGGTCATTGCCTAGAAAATATTGAACCAGGCAGTGTCACTTAATGGAATGACACATTCCTTATTTTGCAGGCAAGTATAAATATCTGGGTTCTTTTAAACAAAAATGATCTAAACATTGACTTAAAAGCTTTTCCAGTGTTAGAATACACTACCTAGCCCACTACAAATGTGTCACTCATAGCTCTTACTTATACTGAATCTTAGCAACAAGATAGATTTGAAATGCACCATTAAACACATATTCTTTGAAAATTTTTTAGTACTGTGATATTTTCAAAGAGTATATGAGGACATGGGAATTTCAGTATGAAACTGGTAACAGCTTTTCTGACAAGAGATTTCTGGGTTATCCCAGTGTACTAATTTATTATTTATTTATATACCACTTTCCTATTAATGCTTCCAGAGAGATAATTCCTAGCATTACCAATTTCAAAAAAAATTAGGCAATTTCCTCATCTTTCTTTCCTTTCTTAACAGAATTCTGTAGAAAGAAGGAAAAAATAAGGAAGACATTCTATAAAAATAGTACATTGCCTGGTAAAAATGCATATGTTTGGAAAAACAGCTTTATTCAATCTGCATTTTCTTTGGCCAAATATACTTTTAACAAAGAATGTTACCTACACTATAATAATCATGCTACTTAAACACTGTAACAGATCTAAGTATTTTCCTTTCATTCTTATATCTTCCTTTGATTCAATAGATTTGTACAGTCTTGCTTATCTCCCACTCCTGATCAAATTTACAGGACATAATTGTGAGTTCCACTAGTAACCCCTTTCTCCAAATAATTAATTGGATATGCGCCTTTTATTTCTGTTGATTTTTTTAAAAAAAAATCTCCCTAAATCTACCATATATTTTGTCCCTACCAAACAAAAGAGGGAAAAAAACAGCCTTATCTTAGAAGTAGAGTTCAGGAAAAAGCTACTGGTCTTTTGGACTGTGTAAGTCCCACTCAGTAGTCTTGCTTGTCATCTAAAATTTATCAGCCCAACACAGATCTGCCATAATGTGTTGTATAACCAGTGCATAAACAAACTTCAGCATGATAAATGCTTTGCTTTGAAAGCCATAAAGTTATTAGCTGGTGGCTGTTAGCTACTGCTGAGCACAAGGCACATTTCCTCCATTAACCCTTGACGGCCCACCCCCCTGTGCCTGTAGATTCATCATACATAAGGACAGATTTTGGTGTCAAAAAGCAAGGGAACCCAAAGCACTAAGAACTGAGACTATGGGATCTCTGATTATTTAGCAGTGATACTAAATAATCTGAGATCCTACGGTGTCTCTGGGCTTGAGGGAATTTTCTGGGTTCAAGATATGCTGAAGTGGAATGTAATTAATACTTATTCTAATATCAGTAATATAGTAATACTTATCTAATATCAGTAATATAGTAATACTTATTCTAAAAGTAGCAAAGCGTATATTAACCTTTAATATATGCGGTTAATATATAAGGTTAAAAAGCGTATTTTAACCTTCAGTTAAAAAATTCTCTTTCTATAGAGAAATAGTAAGGGTCTGAGACTGCAAGAAAGTAACATTGCTTAAACCTATCAGTCAATTAACAGTAAAAATCAGATGCCTGAACAGAAGTAACTCAGTTCATAATTCAGTCCTTTATTCACTAGGTTACATCTGATTCTACTTACAACTAGATCTTCCCCACTACGACTCAAATGAAAAGGCCATCTGATTTCACTGATAGTTCCAACATTTTGCCAGACAATTAAAAATACCTCTTTGTTTTAGATGTAATGCTATACATGCTCTAATCTCTAATTAATATTAGTAATATGATATCTCATAAACAGGTCAATAGAACATAATGGGGAAGGTCAGCATATCAGATGTGTAGGAAGTAGCCAGTTTTTTTTTTTAATGACAGAATTCAGTAAAAAGAAAAAAGATTTTCATTACTTCTAAGAGGGAAAAATGTTTTGCCACTGTTTTCTGGTTTAGGAGTTTAACAATCTAAATAAATACTTCTACACTGAAGTGCTACATCAGAAGAACAAAAATAATGGTACATATCCACCTATATACATTATGAACTAATTAGAAGAAAATGTCAAAGAAGACCGGGAAGTTTCATGTCCTCAAGGTTGCATGATAGATCATAATCTGAGGCTAGTTGAGTAGACTTGAACCAAGAAATCATAGCCAAGGAACACAAAGAAAAAGCCCACCAAAGCCTGGAAAAAATAGTTGCTCAAGCAGGCTCTCAATCCAAACAGGAAACTTCCTGTCCAGGAGGTCCAACTAGTTAGTCCTGATTGTCAGGGGCAAATATTTAATCACCATAATGAACTTCCAAAGTATTACCGTAGTACTTTGAGGCACTTATAACTGAGCTTCCCCCCCCCCCCAAGTCTTCTATAGTGTGGCAAGCTGATATATATGCATATTGTTTTTGCAAATAAGTATCAGTTAAAACTTGATCCAATTTCAATTCCATAAGTTGCTGATTCTGAGCCAATTCAAAGAGAGCAAGATAAGACTTTCTGAAAGATGATAATGCAGCTACTTCAAGGTGGAATCTGTATTGGTATATAAAGCAACTCATTTTATTCCCCAATGACCTACCAGTGGCTCTTTGATTATCCTTGCCAGTAGCCATTAACATAGACTCCCAAGTTGGACAATAAACTATAATTAACTACAGTTTCCTTGTGTGTTTTGCCACTCATATGAACATGAAAGAAAGTGAAAAGTTGCTAGCATAGATGCCCAAAACCTAAGATCCTAACTACTAATCCCATTTAGTGTCCTATCTCTACATACAGCTCATTCAAACAGAAACTGCTCCATTGTTTTGGAAGGAAACAATGTTTTTCCAGCATTGTCATAATATGAGTTTGATATTATAACCTCTGTAATGATGGAGAAGTTACAAAAGAAAATATATATTTGTTTTATGCTGGACCCATTTTTTTTATCTGCCCCCACCCAAAAAAATTGGAAAACTCTTCAGTATCAAAAAACTTGCACCATTTTTTCAATAATGTATTTTCCCTATGAGGAGACCAATACAGTATTGTACAGAGACCGTCAGCAATTCAATTTATATCATTCAGGGTGCATACAATAAAAAGCATGCAATAAGAAAATAATTTTATATATTGCAGCCATAATAATAAAGGCAGCAGGAACTAAATATTAACCAACAACAACTTTTCAGACCTATCAAGAACTCTCAAGTCTACTTTTTCTCCTTTTTTTTTTGCTGCTAAAGCAATAAAAAGGGGAAAACCAACATCCAAATGATCTTGTTTATGGTGGTTAAATAAGCTGCATGTGCTTAATCCGTTAGAGTTTAATGAATTTATGACTTGCTTTGGAATTTGACAAGGGCCATAAAAGAGTAATTAACATTTATCAGCGTGTTTGCTCCGCCTGCACACACCCTCCTCCTCTTGGCCCCTCTCATGGCAGTGTCGGGCACCATAGAGAGATATAAAAGCGATCAATTAATTTTTAATAATCTCAGGGAAAGATTGTAGAATTGCAGTATGAACTCTGGGAGTGTCAATAAACATGCCGAAGGTCATTTACTTTCTTCCTCTATATGCTTGTCAGTAAAGTGGCTGGGTGGGTGGGGGGGTAGAAAAATGTGATACACATATCAAAAGCTGCTATGGGAATAGGTGATGGAGCAGTCCAAACAACTACTCATTCATTCACTTCACCTGATAGGCTATTATGTAGTCCATTATTCCAAACTGAACAGAAAGCCTACCCAATCTCTACTATATTTGTATATTACTAGATTTCAAAGTTGTCTATACAATTATCAAAAATATTATATACATTAAAGCAGGGGTGTCAAACTCAAGGCCCGCAGGCTGCATCCAGGTGCTTAGATCTGGCCTGTAGGGCCACCCTGAAAACAGTGAGGGTGACCCATGGTGACTCTGCCAGAAAAAGCAGGCTCCTGAGCTCTGTTTCCAGCTGTGATGGCCTTCTGAAATCCTCTGCCAGCAAAAACGGAGGTCCTCCCGGGCTCCATTAGGCTCCATTCAGAGCCTGTTTTCGCTGGCAGACCAGTCGGGCTGCCACAGGTGCCACCAACATGAGTGACATCAACAGGCCATGTCCACTCTGGCCATACCCACCCCACCCCCCAAAATCAAACACAACCCCTAATGCAGCTCTCAGTGAGATTGAGTTTGATACCCCTGCATTAAAGGCTTTTCCTGACTGGCCTAATTACAATACAAAAATGATGCTCCCGCAGCATCTTTATTCTGCTATGTCCTTTTCATCTTGTTCCAAACCATATGTAGAAACACATCCACACATCTTTCTCTAGCATGAGAATGCCCTAACAACATTCCCCTGAGTAAGTTTTGCCACAGGCCATGTTTAGGCACTTAGCTACTCAAATGATGTTTTCCATTATATTATTGCTAGAGTCTCTCCATTCAAGCAATGTAGTGTATGTTGATGAGAAGAGGTGAGGCAACTTGCTATAACAAAGTGCCTAGTGGCTCTGTCACTGAGGTCCTGAATCTCCCCCTTCTCTCCAGTTTCTGACCATTGCACCCACCATCCATTCTTGTTTTATCTGACAATGGGCTCATTCTTCTTTTTCAGGTTATTTTTGGAGTGGTTAGGAATACTTTGAAAGGTGATGGTTTGCCTACTTGGCCTACGTCAGTAGGTTTGCCTACTTGGCCTACATCAGCACGATGGCATACGTGCCAGAGGTGGCATTCAGAGCCCTCTTTGTGGGTACGTGCACCATCGTCCCAGTCCAGTTGCATCACGTTTCTCCATTGTGTTTCTAAATGTTTGCTCAATCAATTTCAGCTTCTCACAAAACAAAAAGATCTCGTCTCCATATGTCAGTTGCTTTTCCTACAGAGCTGCCGGTGTTGTGATACCCTGCCTCCCTGACAGACAGCTGGTTTTTCACTCTCCGCCATGCAATGCTCCACCACGGGGAGGGGGGGAGAGAGAGAAAGAGAGAGAGAGAGAGAGAGAGACTCTTTTTTGGGGGGGGCACAGTCTCTAAATGGTTCGCCATCACTGACCTATGTCATCAATAGCACAACTAAAAGTATAGCGTGCCAATTGGTGATGTCCTTATATGAAGTAGCTAACATTATTAACTGGGCTCCAAATCAAACTACCAATCACATCTCTTATTGTTCATATATGAGTCAGCAGTAAAGAGAACTCTAGTTTTGAGTGAGTGCACAGTGGATGCACTTTGAATGCATGTTGGTTTCTTGCCAGCTCCATCAAGGGGAGACAGTATGCCAATTCTGTGGATTCAGCTCAAGACAGCCTTAAGTCATCCATGCACCAATATTATAGTACTACTTTGTCTTATTTCAACCACATCCAAGGGCAGCCTTAAGGTGTAAAAAACCTATTAGGGTATGTTAGCCATTACCAAGGAAGAAAGTCAAAAGACTGAAGTGACTGGAAGCAGAGGCAACACAGGCAGGATTCAGACAGGCAGATGTGACAGCAAATGTTATGACATCCAAGATGAATGGATAGTATTTTAAACTGAGTAAGGTTCAGTTGTTTTACTCACAATTTCAGATTACATTTTTAACTATCAAGACAATGCTGAGAAAATTCAAAATGGTCAAAAAGAAAATTATGCATTTCAAAGGATTGTAGGATTTAAGTGTGTTTTTGGTAATGTACAACATCCAGTTATTTCTTCTCCCAGTCAGCAGACCTGCATTGAAATAGACTAGGATAGCTGTTCCTGTCATACAAAACTTTTTAAAAAATTCCTTCCAGTCGCCACAAAAGAGGTGGGAGATTTTCATTCTATCCCCAGGCCCTGCTTTAAAAAAAAAAAAATCTTACATCTGTAATTTTTAAAATCTGCACTGCCTTTTTTTTTTTTAATCTCCCTTTGGACATAAAAAAAGTTCCCTCGTGTGTGATCACAATTGGCACTGTCATTGACTGACTCATGGGTTTAACCATCATGATTTCTTTTTGCCCTTTTTTCAACACCTCTGTGTGATCTGAGGGTGATGAAAACTGAGACAGAGGTGGGAGTTCCTGGAAAGAACCCCTTTCCACAGGAAGAAGAATCAACTAACTGCCCAGACACTAGGCTCATAACACAGGGGAATTAATTGACTAAATTAACAGTTGAGTTGAGCCACAAATACAGTTTGTCTATTTGAGGAAAAATCTAGCAGTCTTTCAGTTATTTAAGTAATTTATCAACATGGGTTAGATAGCTTGTCTGAACCACACACACACACACACAGAGGGATGCTATATACATACCAAATTTTAATATTGTTAATTTTAGTTATACTTTATTTATCAATTATATTGTATTGCCCCACTTTGAGGAAGAAGGATGCTTTAGAAACATGAAATTTAAATAAATAAATTCATGATGTAATTAATCATATCATATGAATAGGGCCATATGAATTAATCATATAATTCAAACTGATTATAGCTCATGATTCATTTAGAATATCTGAACAATGGAAAGACAACAATAACAACAAAGGTTAATTTGCAGTAGAAGCAAGGAAAAGGGAACAGGGAAAAAAGAGAAGAGGCTTTTCTGTGCCATGCTAGTAATCCGTATATAAAATATCCTTTCCCACCCTAAAAATTTAGAAATATTTTTCAACAAGCCAGGTATTACAGTAAAATTCTAATTCACAATGCTCATGAAAGTGTTCCTAATTTAGAGATATGAGCTACAACCTTTGTAGAGCAGGTAAACAATCTTACTGGCATTCATTTATAATTACTTAAGATCCAGAATGAATCCATTTGTCTGACCCAACCCGAAAGTGACTGTTTCATTTCCATTTCTCATCTAGTATTCTAAGGACAATTTTAAAGTGATTTTCATCCATAACTTTTAACAACTACTCACTTCTGCTTATAATGAATTTTTTTCCTAAAATTAAGCATATACAGTATTAACTTCCCTTGATAAAATAATGATAGACTTGTTTCCACCAATTTTCAATCAAATGCTATAATACAGATTAGTAGTGAATACTTTTAATGTATCTTTTTACTCCTTAACTGTATTTTTTATTATTGCCTTAATATCATCTATGCAAATTTATGATGCTTCAACTGTTTTGCAAAATATCCCACAACAGTAATAAAGAATAAATAAACACTTACAGAGGGGGAAAGTTAACGCCATGCGCTGGCTGACCCCCGCGGACACTGGTGGCCCTCCTTGGCTGTCGCTTCTATCTGGCAATCAATTGACAAGAAATTGAGATTATGAGATATGACAATCACCATCAGAAGGAAGACAATCAATCAACTGACTCTTATAGCTGAGCAAGTGACATTTAACAGTAGAGATTTTCCAAATTTAGTTACTATCATGGGATTAGATACCCAAAGCTGCAGCTTTAGTCTTATAAAGAACACACAAAAAGAACTGCTGTAAACAGACTGTTTTTATGGATCCTGATACCTAATATTTTCCCACAAGGAACCACATACAATATGAGATTAAGAAAGAGGAATATAGAAATAATGTACAAGTCTTATATGTTGAATTGTAGAATGCTGCTGCATACTATTTCAGAAATATGCAGAAGCATAAATACAGCACCTGTGTACAACTCTTTAAAGCTGTTGGCTCCACAATCCCACAGAAGAAAATTGTTTTAAGGAGCTGTAGACATAAGTTACTTTCACACCTTTGTACATGTCAATGTAACTTTTCTGTTATTCCCAAAACATTGTAATGTTTTCCTGTAAAATCTATTTAAAGAAAGATAAATGCTGTTAAACCATCTCACTGAATGGGCATCACATTTTCATATGTAGGCAGCTTCAGACTATATTTATTTATTTGCTTTATATACTTTATTTGTCCAGGTGCCCAAGGCAGATTATCTACATCCTCCTCCCATTTTCTTCCACAAGATAGATCACACTCCAAATGACTGGCTGAAAAGCAGTCGGTGAACTTCCAGGGCTGAAGGTGGATTTGAAGTTGACAATTACCGGTAGTCTTTGTTTGCCTATTTCCATGATTTGCCATTCGCTCTCTAATCTTCCTGTCTTTCAGCTTCTGACATGTCATTCAACAGAATTTTCCTGATCAATCAAATTAATACATTTACGTTTTAACTGAAATTTTCATATCCTTCAAGGTTACACTCAATATCTACGTTTTGTATGATTAATACCAGTAGTCCCCATTGCTTCTTCAGTTGCAAAATGGTGCTGTTTCCTTAAACAATATAAGGGAGGAAAAAAAGAATAATTTGGCATGTGTGGTATACTAGCTATATGCCCTTAACTTTAAAAAGTAATGTAAATCTGAATATTCTACTTAAACCACTTCCTCCTATCCTAAATAAATAAAAACAAAAAGTATTGATTAATATACAGATAATCTCTTAAAAATTTTATCCAGTGGGCCCTGGAAGTAAAATCTTTCATTATTTAACTTGCAAAAATTACATTAATTGTCAAGAATGTTAGTTAGAAATAAATCAGAATGGAATATTTTAAATATTCTCCAGTCCTCTATAATTGTAAGAACAAATCTCAATACATTTGTAGAAATTTTCAAAGTAAATTATTCCACACAAAGCATAGAAACACAGAATACATCTCAAGATTTATTAACAAATCCCTAACTCCAGGAAATATAGGGGCTAGGCACACATTTCCACATACATATATACAGAGTTTGACTCTGAGCTGCCATTTTTATGTTAATTGTGTTGTTGTTTTGGCTTGAAAAGAATTTGTTTTCTTAACCCAATTGGTTTCTTTGTTATTGAATTGTGACTGATTTATCTTTTTGGTATTTATTACTATAAGCCACCTAGAGTCTTAGAACGTGGACAGTGTATAAATATCCATAATTCAGTAATTCATTAGTTAACATAAAGAGAAAAAAATCTGAGCTGGTCTAATTTACCAGCTTTGCCTTTAGAAATAATGCATTGGTTGTTAAGTGCTATTAGAATACTTAATTGAAGAAACCAATGGTTTATAGTAGTTCAGACTAAACCAAGCAAAACGAATCAAACCTGAAAGAAATATGATTCAGGTGCTGAGCAGTGGCCAAAACCTGCTTATACAAGATAGCTTGCTATGTTTATGTAACTGAAAGAGACAAAGTCTAGATTATGAGGTTTTTATGTACTCCTTCTATAGATGGGTCTAGTACAGGGGCGGGCAATTATGGTTCCTTCATGACTCGTGGACTTCAACTCCCAGAATTCCTGAGCCAGCCATGCTGGCTCAGGAATTCTGGGAGTTGAAGTCCATGAGTCATGAAGGAGCCATATTTGCCCACCCCTGGTCTAGTACAATAGAGACAATATAGACAAAAATACACATGAACATGCCAACGTTCCACGATACACCCATCAATGGCTGATATTCTTGCTGGGTCACAGAATTGCTATCCATACAGGCCCCACTGCTGTTAAGAGCAACTTAGGAATCATTTCCAGACACTGTACTGTACATGTGCACAGCCTGTTGCATAACAAACCAAGGTCCCATTTCCTGTTCCCCCAGAACCGTTAAAACCTCACAAACCACTAGGAAGAACTGTTTCCTGCAGGTGTCCCAGGAACATGAATCACACCTTGTCAAAATGCTGGGTATGAACCAATGGAACAAGACCCTTCAAAAAGAAGATACATCTTGCAGTCTGTGTCCGTGTGTAACTTTTTAACTTGCTGATCTACATCCTGATCAGCAAGGGGTTAAATGAGTATTAATCAGACACTTTCAAGAAGCTTTGAAAACTCATCCAAATATTATAAAAAATGCCTTTAATCATCTAATAGCCCAAACGGGGAAGTGATGGATGGGCTGATCTTTGCCTGAACAGATGAGCCTGGGGATGTGGGCTTACAGGAGATGGGGAAAAGAGACGATGACACTTTTCTTTCCTCCCTCCCTCCCTCCCTGCTTGGAGCAGTTAGAAATATGAGGTCACCCAGCAAGAGATGATAACACATTAAGGGCTCTTGAGAGATTGGCCTGTCAGCCTTGTTAGGAAGAGGCAATTGGGGCTGACTGTATAATTAAAGGCTGGAGAAAACCATAACTCACAGCAGTTTAGACAGCAATGAAGGGACTCTATCCGCTACGGTCTTTTCTGTTTGGAAAAAACACCTCAGTAGAAGTGATCTTAATTCGGTGTAGTTTGGACTTCAGTGAGATGCTCACAATGAATTGCAAATCTGCAATTTCAATTGCAGTCCTTCTGCATCAAGTTTTGCAAATGTGAATTTGTCACACAAAGCCACTCCATGACTGTATGAAGAAAAACAAACCAAGATCAGGATTGAGGATTATTCAAATAGTATGATTTATAATAGGAAATGTCCCCAGCCTCAAGACTAGAAGTAATCTAATATCACCAGATTATTTTGCAATATGCCTAAATTTTGTCCTAACATATGAATCCAGCTGATATGTCTGAATTACTTCCAAAGGCAGTTGTTTGATTCAGAGCACATAGTCCTGAAAAATTTGTTCTAAGATCTGTCTGCTTAATTCTAAATTAAAAACATCCTCAGTTCTGTTGGCAATCAAATTGTAGAATTGTAGAAATGTTCCTCATATAGAGAATGGCGACAGTTTCTCACTGTTTACACATAAGGTATAGAAAGTAACAAGTTTGGTGCACTGTTGCTATATTATTATAAATTAATATATGTATAGTTTCTTAATGGAAGTAAAGAAAAAAAGAGGACAACCAGCAGAAAGGCGGATAGACTTGGTTATAGTGGCAATTAATACACCATTTTAAACCTGAAGGATCAAGTTAGAGACAGATCATCATGGAGAAAGTCAACAATGATGTGACAGAACATAATCGATCAGTTCACTTAAAAGAACACTGAACTTCCTTGTGATATTAAGGATTTATCAAACTAAATCTCTCAATATAATACTCTGAACAGTAAATAGTCTACTTATCTCACTTGATTCTTACTGATGACATTCCAATGATGGCAGTATTTCATGTAATCTCTAGACTATAGTTGGAGACAAGCTATTAGACACAACTTCATATCCCTCCCCCTCCCAGTATTTTTACAATGGAATCTATGTTTCAATGAATTTCATTCTGCAATTCTCTTTGGCATTATATTGTTTCATAAACTATGATGATAATGAATCATCAAGTTAGTATTGACTCTTAGTGACCACACAGATAGACTTGGTCCAGGATGATCTATCTTCACCTCAGTCCATCAGATGTTTCAGTAGTGGAATGAACCTATTGCCATTGTCATGCTCTGTCCCCTTTTCTTTCCTCTTTTTCTTTTTTTTCAGTATTCCAAAGTTCTCAGGAGAGCTGGATCTTTGCCTAATGCAGCCAAATATGGTACTTTAAGCTTAAAGCTTGTGCTTTAAACAAGAACTCTGCATTAATTTATTTTATCAGTTAATCAGTTAGTTTGATTTCCTGGTTAACTATAATATTTTCAGAAATTGTCTCCATCACTGAAGCTCAAAAGCAGTAATACTTTTGGTTCTTGTTTCTCTAAAGTCTAATTTTTTCCTTTCATAGAGAATAACACCATTGTTTTCACGATTCTGATTTTTGTAGGTAGAGACATCATGGAATCTGAATTTTTCCAAGGCCTTCATTGTTACTTTACCAAGTATTAGTCTACTAAGTACTTGTTGACAGCTGTTTTCTTTATTTTTGATAGTTGATCCTAAAAGGCAAAGGCTATACACAACTTCAGTATCTTCATTGCCAGTTCTAAGCCTGGTTACCATACTTGTGATTATGAGTTTGGTCTTCTTTATATTTAATCCTTTTTTTCCCTGTGCTCTTTAATTTCCATTAGTAGAATTTGCGGATCATTTACATTTTCAGCTACCAGAATAGAGTCACTTGCATAGTACAAGCTATTTCTTTCACTAAAGAGGATGGATGGGGAACTCATCAAATTTGCTGATGACACCAAGTTTGTAGAAATAGCTAATACTCCAGAAGATAGGCTTAAGATATAGAAGGATCTTGACAGACTTGAACATTGGGTGCTAGCTAACAAAATGGTGTTAATGGTGAAAAAAGTAAGGTTCTACATTTGGGCAAAAAACCAAATGTAAGGTATAGCACAGGTGGTACCTGGCTCAACAGTAGTAACTGCGAGAGGGATCTTGGAGCCCTAATGGACAATCATTTAAATATGAGCCAGCAGTGTGCTGCGGCTGCCAAAAAAACCAACACAGTTCTAGGCTGCATAAGCAGAGGAAATTTATTTATTTATTTATT
>JAEANM010015554.1:0-13580 GCA_017656035.1 Myanophis thanlyinensis
TGTGTACATATATATTATATAAGCATCCACACACTGAAAAATTCATTAAATGTTTTTTCAAATATTTTAATAAATGCTAATAAGATTTGTTTTGCAAATAATATGCTTGATGTCTAAGAAAAGTTTTCAGATTTGAAAAATGTATTTTCTCTGTTTTTTAACCACAAACTATTGTAGAAATAATACAGTTTCAAATTAAAGATGTTGAAACAGTAGCTGCTTTTCTAATATATAAAAAACTTATTTTTTCAGTAGGTTTAGTAATGAATGCTTGTCATTTATCTTAAAATATAGAGCTGCCTAGACATTATCTATTCATAGTTAATTTATAATTTAGATTCATAAATCAATAAGTACTTGAGAAAGGTTGAGTTGAGTACTCTTATAAATTTAAAGAGTAAATGAATAAACAAATACATTTTAAACCCCTATTAATAACATTTTAAAAATTGAATTTAGCTACATCATTAAATAACTGCCCATAGTCCTTCTATTTGGATAAGTCTATGATTAATAAGACATACTATAAAGATATAAACCAAATTGAAAATTATTCTCAATAGAATATTTAAAATTAATTTAATCCCCAAAAGTATAACATGACAACTTGATAACTACATACATGATTTTATCATCTACAAGTTGTCTATCTAGCTTTTGAGCTATGCTCCTAAATTTTACTGCTAATAATTAATATTAATGTATTTGGTTTTTTTTCTTAAGGAAGCTGTTTTAGAGAAATATTTTTATCTACTTATAAGAAGTGTACAATTGCATTTTAATACTGGTATATAAAAAACAGTTGTCAAGGTCTCAGTTCATTCAGATGATCTTCCTTCCATTGGATTTCAGAAGTGTCTCAGTGTTGGTATGGTAAAAGAAGGTAAAGCATTCACCAATATTAGCTCACATATTGTTAATACCAAATAGGTTGCTTTTAAAAGGCATGGCTTTCTTATTTTAATGGCAAATTTTAGAAATAATGGTGAATGCCCTATGTGTTTTATACATGTGTTGAAAAGCATATTATCTTCATTCGAAGTGCTAAGTAAATTCTTCAAAGAATCTAAGCAATCAGGCATAACTTTTAAAGGAAGCCTTTCCAAGATTTCACACAATGCTTGTTTTAAATCTTTAGACACAGGAAGGAAATTATTACATTTTATTTGTAAAATAAAAATTTGCAGTGTTCTGAACTATATTTAATTAAAATTTTAGTAGATTTATCAGTGGTGACCGATCTATATGCCTAAAATCAGATGCTGATTATTATTTTTAATTATTAAAATACTCTTTTTGAATCTTCTTGCAGTTTCAATGTATTATTACGAAAGTATTATTATTAAAGTGTATTTTATTGATGTATATTTTTTAAATTATATTTTATCATACATATCCTGAAATAACTCAGAATGCATAACTGTTGATATTTTAATACATCAACTGAATTTTTGATCACTTGGCATTATAGTTAATTAAAATCATTAATGCAAATTACCCCTGGAGAAAGCCTATAACTATCTTGATCCTATATTCATATAAGTCATAAGATACATGTATTAAATGCATTAGCTCAAATATTATATTTTAATTGCAAATGTCTTAGGGTCTTTCTAATTTATGGGATATATGAAAACCTATTATGAAAAACTCATATTATGCTTAGGGTGAATGACATTGTTAAATTGTTGCTATGGATTCCTTCCCCAATAACATCCACTTATATAAATGAAGTGAAACTGTTAGTAATAATATGAATGTATAAAAAGATAAACACTTCTGTTGTTTGACTTTATTATTTGAAAGTGATTGTGCACTGTTAACTCTATTGGGTTCCTTGCAGAAATTTTCCACTGTCCCTTTCAAGCTTGATTGTGTTTTTGTTTTTTCTCCTTGACTAGTTGTCCGTACTGACAGTTTGAAAGGAAGAAGAGGCCGGCTACCTTCAAAACCAAAGAGTCCTTTGCAACAAGAACCTGTGCAGCCCTCCCCTCCATCTCCTCCAGTCAGTATGATGAATGCTCTTGCACAAGCCCTATCTGATTCTGCACCCCAGGAACTTGATTACTCCAGAGTAGGTTTCATGTTTTTCTGAATAGAATCATTTAACTAGTTCTCTAGGTTTTAAGTTTGTACATTTATGTGCTGAATTATAATAACTGTAATCTCTTTGCAATAACAATAGTGATTTAAATAGTTAAATTACATTGAAAGCCTGTGAGAGTAATGAGGTAATTGTCCCAGGTTCCAGATATAAAAAGTATTCCAAATATGATCAAATATTGGAAAACCAGGTGGATTAATATTTTTATTCAGGACAGTAAAGCAGTCTGCAAAACATAATTCCAAGAAGTAATATTTTCCAAATATTCCTATTTACAGAAATTAATTAATTTCAGTAGACAAAAGGAGAAAAAAAATCAATGACTTTCTATCTTTGAGTTTCCAGTAAGTAGTTAAATCAAAACTAAAGAAATATTATACTTACTTATTTGATACAGAAGGTTAAATCAAAATTAAACAAAATCAAGCTACTAGATTTGGAGAGAAGATTTGGTCTTCTCATAAGAGCTGTAACTGAATCCATCAGCGGTGAAATTCAGCATGTTCTAGCAGGTTCACTGGAACCAGTAGTAAATTTTCTAAGCAGTTTGGAGAACCAGTTGTTAGAAGAAATCTCCTTTTGCTTTTGTTTTTTCCACTTTACAGGGTTAATCCTATAAGGAAGGCAGGAAAAAACCATTCTGGTGTTGTTTCTAGCCTAATCTTTATTGCCCTGCTTACAAAAACTGCCCACCCAGTCACATGTTCCTCCAGCCATGCCCATAGAACCGGTAGTAAAAAAAAATTGAATTCCATCACTGGAATCCATCCATTTTGAATACAAATGGGCGCCACTGGCATGTAGATGACACCACCTCTTAAACCAGAATGAATTTTGCCACAGGTTTCCTCTGAATGTAATCTTTCAGGAGCTTGAGCACTGTCCCTCTGGACCATTGACTGAAAATACCTGCTGATGTAGAAGTGTAACCACCATAAACAAGGTCACAAACTCTCAACTCTTGAAACTGATCTAGGAGGATTCTATTGGGCAATTATTCCTGAACGAAGACAGATTATAGGATCATGTACCTACTAGTGCATTCTGATGCAACCAAGTAACTAGAACAGTAGAAAAGTTCTATGGCTTTCATCGCATCACTGCCTAAAATATCCTTTCTGAGCAGAGATCATGGAAAGGCCATGATGAATGCAGTGGTTTGCTAAATTGACAAGGTGAGGACTGGCCTTAATTGTTAATATTTTTATTAATTCTTTCATGAATAAGGGTTATGTCTCTTTCTGCTAAAAGAAGACTATGCATTCACAATATTATTATTTTTAAAAAACTTCCTTTTTATCTGGAAGTCCTGGAAAATTGTGTTGGTCAACCACACGAAGTGCTTAAAAGGGAGTGGTCTCATATTTCCAGATACAATTGGAATATGTTAACCATCCATATTCATTTCTGTTGGACTCTCTGCAAAAATTGGGATTACTTGGATCATCTTAATGAGTGATATATACTAGGAAATGGATTGTGGAAATTTAGTCCTCCTAGTTCATTAAACTCTCAACAACTTTTAAAACTATCAGACATAGTATCCATTGGTTGACTTTGCTGGGCTGGGCCCTGTTTTATATTGGTTTTCTTTTTTTCCCCATCAAGACTATGACTACTAATAAGATGGTGCTTGTAATCGTATGCATACAATGCCTAATTTGGCTATATGATATTAATTTTTAAACAGGACTGATTGCAAATGCACAACAGTACAGTGAAAAGCTATAAATGACATAAATTGAATATACTTGTAAAAAAATGGAAATGGCTAATGGTAATATTATCCAAGTAAGCAGTAAAAGTTTATTTTATCTAAAAAACTGAACAGGCATATTTTATGCAATACAAAATAACTGTTGAAAAAAGCATTTTGGTGTCCATATTTTCTTTCTGTTTCAATGTCTTGCATTACTTTGTGATTATAATAGCATAGCTTTTATTTCAGCTTCTTGTTATTAGTTGCTGCATTTGAGATTCATGAAGACATATGGGTCATCTGAAATAAATGTATTTTGTCATAAGAAAGAAAAGAAAGAAAGAAATTGGATATAAGGTTATTGACACAGCCATATAAAAATAAGTACACAAATGCATAAAAAGCCTTCTAAATTATTCCGCAAGACAGATTGATATCTATAAATGAACTTTAAATAGAAATTTAAACTGGAGACCCCCTTCATTAGCATTTTACCAAGAAAAACATGTTATCCACAATAATAGATTCATTCAAGGAAGAAATAGTGGCTGCCTGGTTGAGTCACCAAAAGAAGAGTTAGCCAGTTTTTAAAGATGATAACAAGAATTGCTTAGGTATTCCTCTGTATCTTTGCATTAATTATAATTAATTAATTATAATTATAAACTCCAGGTATAGACTAAAATATACTTGACTACTTATAATAATTTCTTACCATTCAGTGTTGATCTATGTTTATCTGGAGGGAAAAAAGTTTTTTTCATTTCTATTTTTAATTGCTTTCTTTTAGTATTGTTCTACGGAACAAACTTCTGCAGGTACAGAAGCAGAGCATGTACAACAATTCTATGATCTTCTCACTGCCTCCATTGAAATATCTAGAGACTGGGCAGAAAAAATCCCAGGATTTACTGATCTCCCTAAAGAAGATCAAACTTTACTCATAGAATCAGCTTTTTTGGAACTTTTTATATTACGACTATCCATAAGGTACATCTGAGATTCAATAGTGGAAAACTGATTATTTTATAATCTGCTTAAAAAAACATTAAAACAAAATATTTGTTTTATGGATTGATAACTTGCAACCCAGCTTATTTATGTAAAAGTTTTCTTATTTATATATAAAAAAAGTTGCTGTTTTTTCTTATTGGGCTAGTTTACACACAAAGTAGATTATATAGTAAAATTAATAATCAGATCTTTCATTGAAATGAGAACATTTGCTGAAATCATTTTAATTGCCTTGTATAACATGCTGAGACCTGGCTATAGGTGGTATGATTCTGTTAGTTCTTTGGGAAGCTTTAAACTTTTGGGAAGCTTTAAAAAACAACTTTAAATAGTAATAAAATTTAAATAGCAGTACTAGTGATATCACAACTCTGGATAAGGTTATGCATAAGCTTGCAATTCCCCAGAAATAACAAAATGGAGTGCTTTTCTACCCTTTAGCCAGGGTTTCTGGATTTCCAAATGGTATGGTGGAGCCTTTGAATGTTTATGTTAGTAGGCCAGTTGCAACAGTGGTTGGTTATGCAATACTTCCTGATACCATAGTTACATCCCACTTTGATTATTGAAATGATGCTATGCTAAAGAAATACTTCAGTGGATAAATGAATATCAAATGCAACAATAAAGCTGCTAAATGGTATGGATTACTAAAAGAACTATATTAAAAGATCTGCACTGGCTCTTTATCATTTTCTGGGTATAATTTAAGATACTGGTTCTAATATTTAAAATAGCTTGGCAAGCTAAGAAGCTATAATATCTATCTCAATATGAACCTATTTGGATATTTAGGAGACCTATTTCTGGCTTTTAGAGGTCCATTCACTGGGCATATGAGAAACAGTTTTCTTTCTCATTAGACTTTCATAATAATCAAAGCCTTCCTCTTCACCATGTCTTTGGAATTTTAATTTTAATTGGTTTTATTAGGTTCTCTGTTTTCCATTTATGCTATGTTACTTTCAGTACCCTTGAGCAGAAGAACAGGAATAATATTTAATTCACTCACTCACTGACTTGATTGACTGATTGTAAAAATGCCTAATCATCTGGGAAATTATTGTTACTTAATAATAATATTATATTATTATAACATAGTAAATACTTTGCTGTAAGGATTCAATTTCATGGAAGAATATTAAAACGTGTGACTTAACTATCTGAAATGATACTATCCAGGAATTAATTTGTAACTATCTACGTAAGTGAGTGGCTGAAGTTTCAGGTCCATCTAAATTCATCTTCCAATTGGCTTCATTTTCTTTTATGTTCCTTTGCTCATCCATTACCATAGGTAAAAGAACACTCAAAGTTTCACCCTAAATAGCTACAATTATACTCAGTTATTATCCTAATAAATTGGGTGCGAAATAAATCAGCTTGATTTATATGTCTCAAATGTAGCATATTTCAAAATGAGAAACATGTATGGATCTATTGGTAGTATTCAGTGTGCATTATGTTGCAGGCTATATACTGAAAAGTAAGCTATATTCATAGAGTATGTTTTCTTTTTCTTTTTTTCATTGAAGATCTGACATTAGTGAAGACAAACTTGTTTTCTGCAAAGGGCTTGTACTTCATCGACTTCAGTGCCTTCGTGGATTTGGGGAGTGGCTTGACTCACTTAAAGATTTTTCTTTAAATTTACAAAGCCTCAACCTTGACATCCCAGCCTTAGCATGTTTATCAGCTCTAAGTATGATTACAGGTTAGTACTTTTTTATTCAAAATAAATTTGTTTTATGGATATTTATATTCCACTATATGTGAGTAAATTTTCATCTTAATAAATTCCAAGAAGAATGTTGCCTGCAATGCAGTTAAATGAATTGTAATATAAAATTACATTGATATACATTACATCTTTTTAATAATCAAACTAAAAACTATCAAAATTACAATATATAGTGTATAAATTATATCAAAGATTTAACTGAGTTATGTTGCTAAGTTTTCCAGGACATCAGGCACCATTAATATAACATTGTAACTGGTGAAATATTCTATTGCATATCCTCAGACTGAGCTACTGCTGGTACAAGGCTTTGGTTATCTTTAGAACCATGTGGTTGACCTTACCTCTAACAATCTTTAAAAAAATCCTAGAAACCTAGTTCTTCATTCAGGAATTTGGCCAGGAAGTCAGATATGCTTGACTAATATGACTGTACAATATGATTTGTGTGGTGCAGCATGTTTTTACCTTATTGTGTGTTCTTATTTCATCATTTTCCAAGTATTTAATATTAAAAGTAGGGTTTTTTTGTTTGCTATGCAGATGTATTTGGCAAGTGGGTGGTATACATTTATTTTAAGTGTGCGTGTGTATGTGTGTAAATATGCAGACATATATAAAAGCAAATCCTTCAGAAAGAACACTATTGGAAGAAAAACAATTGAGAGAATCTTTCCTGGAACAGAAAGGCAGGGAGGCACAGCAGCAGAATTGTTCAATGAATAGATACAGCAGTCTCTAATCCAACCAGAATGATTTTCATGATGTTGCCAAACTGGACAATATTTGGCAGGATATTTTTTTTCAGATGCTTAGAATAAAACCAGTCTCAGCATATGATAGGAATAGTTAAGTCATAAGTCTGGATATCCTGAAAGGAAAATAATTCTAGAAATCTGCATTTAAATAAGACTTGTAAACATTTTGCCCCAGAATATATCTATACTGTAATATAAACTTATTATTAGTTTATACCCATCAAGGATGTTGCACTTTGGAATGCATGTAGAAAAGGAGTAGAGTTTCAACTGCAATATTCCTGATATAAGTCTGATCATTTCTCCTTGTCCTCTCAAACTGATACCAGTTTAACGTCACCACAAAAGAATCCTGAGGCTGCATTTCATGTAACTTCATGGAATGAAAAGATTGAAGGACTCTACTAAATTTTCCTATAGAGTGGTGATCCAGAGATCATTGATAATCTCTTACCCAGCTTGGATGCAGTTCGGCATAAGAAGTAAGAACAATATACAGAATCACTAAATTTCAGCAAATTCAATGGCTGCCTCCCACCAGAATTCCAAAAAGTTAAAATAATATCACTTCTAAACTTGACAAACCAGAAGACAAAAGTTGAAAGCTACCACCCAATCATCCTTTTTTGCTGCTACAAACTCCTGGAAAGATTAATTATAAATAGGATAGATGAACATCTGCCCATGGGACAAGCTGGCTTCTAACAAGACCGGAGTAGTGTAGACCAGGTGCTAAACCTAGCAGGCTTCCAATGGAAGCAGGCTTCTAATGATGTGCTTCCATCTTAACAACCAATTAGCATATGAAGCCTGAAGGTCTGTTTAAACAACAACTTATTCCTCTGTGATCCCCATCCAAGATACCTTGGAATAACATTGGACTGGATTCTTTCCTACAAAAAACACCTAGATGGTGGCAAAAATCAATACTTGGAGCATCATACTCCAGAAATTATGTGGAACTAAATGGGGAACTTCAGCTGCCACCCTTAGATCATCAATACTTCAGAGTTGGTTTACTGCACAGCAGAATATTGTGCCCTGTATGGCTTAACATACTAGTAAGTTATATGCCAGACTCAACAACCCCATGGGAATTATAAACAGATTATTAAAACTATTCCAACTTGTTTGCTTCCTGTCTTGAGCCAAATAGCACCACCAGCTTTAAATCAAGATGCATTAGTAGGAGAATGCAGTCAAATTATGAACAACTCACTCCTAATGATGGATGTTACCTCGTTTATCAGCAAGAAATCTAGGGGGGGGAAACCCTGTACTTCAAAACATCTGCCCAATAACTTTAACATCTATTAGAAAGCCAAAAGGACTGCTAAATGCCCAAACATAGGAAGACATATATATGACCTCAGAAAAGATGCTAGACTTTGAACTATCATGTTAGCAATGGAAAATCCTGAATAGGATTCACACCTCGCATGGCATCTGCTGAGACTCTGTATAAATGGGGTACAGTATCCTCCCCACAGTGTGACGGGGGGGGGGTCCCACATCAAACTGTAAATCACATCATGACTGGCTGTAAGCTATGGGCATATACCGATCCAGTATCTGATTTTTTAAATATAAAAATGCTGTGCTTTAGTGGTTAGATGGCGTAGACATTGGTATTTGAATATACATCTTTTTAACATTTATATGTTATTGTGTTTTACTAATCTAGGTGAAATATTAATATATATTACTAGCCCACTTATGATATTTAATACACTAAATAAATAAATCTAGTGATTTTCTAAAGAAAATGATTGCAAATTTTATGATATCATAGAATCATAGGGCTGGAAAGGACCTTGGAGATCTTCTAATCCAAGCCTCTGCCCAGTGCTGGAGACCTTATACCAGGGTGTCTGGGGACTGGATCCGACTGGCATGATCCTTAGATCTGGCCTGTGGGGCTTCCCTGGAAACAGCGAAGGACCAGCCCACAATGCCTCTGCCAGTGAAAATGGAGTCATTGCAGCCAAAAATGAAGCATGTGAGGGCTGTGGTTGGCACTCCCAACTCCATTTTTGTTGGCAGAGGGTTGCAGGAGGCTGTTGCAGCCAAAATGGAGCTCGGAAGCCTATTTTTGCTGACAGAGCGCTTGGGTCACCACAGCCGCTGTCAACACAAGTGACATCGAGCTGGCCATGCCTATCCGGGCCCCACAAGGTCAAACACAACCCTAAAGTGGCCCTCAATCAAATAGAGTTTGATACGCCTGCCTTATACCAACTTGGACAAATAGTTATTCATTCTTGAAAGCCTCCAGTGATGAAACTGGAGTAGATTATAAAAATTTCTATTGAATGAAAATAAGACTACAGTAAACAAAGTAACTTCTCATTTAAAATGTATTTGGAAAATATGGTTCTGAGAGGTTAGAAATTAAACAATAAAAAGGTTAAATGTTCAGATGCAATATACTTCTGAATGCCAGTTACCTGAAAAATTGAGAGTAACTACAAAGTAGAGTTGTATACACAGCTGGTTTTGCTTTCCATCAGAATGGTGTTTGTCATATCAATAATGCTGGATTAGATAGACACTTGGTCTAGTTAATAGTGCTGTGAACTAATCTGTCCTTACATTTTGTTACCAAAAAAAATCAAACTTTTTCCTCTTGCTAAGAGACCTAATAGAAGTGGAATATTGGGAAATAGTGTACATGCTATAGGATTATTTTACCTAGACATCATATTTTTCAGTTCTTTGCAAATAATACAATAATTTATTTTAAGATATAAATAGCTAACTGACAGCATTTTAATTTCTAACCCCTTTAAAAAGTAAATATGCTGAAAAATTACAAAGTAATCCAAATAGCAAAGATTGGCTGAGCTGTGTCTGTATTTTCTTAAAAGAGTATTTTCAAATTCCTGCTGGAATTCCAGACCTTGAACTGATGGAGCTAGCAATGGATATTGATCTCCCCTTGAATTCACTGAATAAATAATGGTTGCCATAGATATTGAGCAGCCACAACTATTGTATAGGGAAGCTAGGAAATCTCCAAAACATCTTCTGTGGCAGCTCAGGCCTCAAAACCTGGAAAAAAAAATTCTGTGAAATGTAAGAGTGTGCACCATTTAGAATGCTGTGGTCATATAACTGTTTTAATCTCTGACTGGAAAATAAAGTACTTGAGTTAGCTGTAAGATTGGGATTAACTGGCATTGTTCTTTTCCCTGGATTGAGACATAAATAACTTCAATTCATGTTCACATACTGGGCTACAGAATAGTTACATTAGTATTTTCTTTTTTATAGTTAATCACTAACACACTCATTCCCATAATGTGGATATTAAATTCTTTGTCTGCTATTGCTTTGCAGACCGTCATGGATTAAAAGAACCAAAGAAAGTGCATGAGCTATGCAACAAAATCATGGGTAGCTTGAAAGATCACTTGGCCTTCAACTGTCAGAGCAAAAGACAACTGATTGAGTTTGCAGAATCTAAAGTTCTTGGTGTCCTCACTGATTTGCGTGCTGTCTGCATGCTAGGACTGCAGCGGATATTTTACCTGAAATTGGAAGATTTAGTGCCACCTCCTTCCATTATTGACAAGCTGTTTTTGGACACATTACCATTTTGAAAGTCAAGTCTCACTTGTGAAAGGCAACTACTTACCAGAGCAGGCAAAAATATCCGAATTGATTTATAACAATGCTGCTTTTGTTAAATGAGGAAAGAAGTAATTCCAGTCCTAATCATATATATGGACTTTTCCCAATATATGTCTTTGCAAACTGAGGTCTAAAATGTAATTTACAATCTTGGAGATGGGAATTATAAGATAGAAAGATTTGTTTGCAGGTTTGTTTTTTTAATGGCACTTTTTAATGATGCTATTCCAGCAGGAAAAAAAATGTTAATATTAAATGTATAAAAGCTATTTCCATAGAATCTGTTCTTATGTGGTGGATAGAAAATTGTCGCTGCAATGTGTTTGAAAACAAGACTAACAACAACTGATTTCAATAGCATATATTTTATTAATTTCTATCTTTAGCATACTCATACCAGGCCTCATTCTCTTCCCATAAATTATTTCTCTCTCTCTCTCTCTCTCTCTCTTTTTCTCTTAATAACGTTCATCCATGATTTCATAAATACTATATAGTAAAATGACAATGGCTGTTAGCTCTCATGTTCAAGTGCAATTTTAAGGTGCTATCTTTGCTGAGTTTTGTTTATGAGCTGTAATAGATTAAACTATAATCCAAAAGAGAGTGGAAGAAATAAAATGGAAGAAACTGGCATTATTACATGCACTAATTTCTAAGACAAAATTCTTCAAATTTTAGATCAGTGTAGTATGTGTTGACAGCAAGGCATTAAGCAAAGATCATATGCTTATTCTTTGGCTGATTAAGTCAGTAGCAATGCAGAACATCTGAAGTAGGCAGGATTAGCATGGACATAGTAAGAACTGAGCTTAGTGAATTAGTAATAGATTCAAGACAATTTGGATAAATTTTTTTTTGTAGAAATAGACTGAATGTAAATGCTATGAAGGGTTTTTTGAGCTACATTTTAAACATTCCATATATGTATGTATTTTCCTTTTTTTGTATGTTTAGTGTTAATGCCATATTAATATGAAATAATTTGTTGCACAGTGTCTTTATTTGTATAAATATTTGTATGCATGACATATTGTAAAGATTTGCCTCTATTTATTGCAATGACTGCCAGCTCATGGGAGCCTGTTACAAGGAAAATGAAAATAGTGTACTCACAATAACTCAGTTATATAATGGGTTTGGTCTCACACACATACACATGTATGTGACTTTTCTGTTAACCAATTAAATATGTAGTATGTCTTGCACAAGTAAACCTGATCTTACCATGTATTTGCAGTGACTTTAAGGCAGTAAAATTTAGCACTTTGATATTTAAATATTTGTTCATGTTTCACTAACTTTAATATTTAAACATTTTTCTTTCAACAAAAAAAAAGGATTTATATGCACTGTATCAAGTCTTCAGTCATTTTGCTACAGAAAAAGATCTCTTTTTGAATGTTGCTCTGATAACCCTGTATTTTTGTTAGCTTTAAAAAGTCTACAACAATTTTGTCTTTTTTAACTATACTGTTTATATGGAAATTAAATTATACTCAGATACCAAAATAATTGCCTAATAAATGCAGCTAGGATAAACTAGATAAACTATTGTCTGGTTCTCAGAAAGTTGCCTGACATTAAATTTGTTTCAAAGTATTGCTTTGAGGAAATGTTATTCTTTTATCCGGATAATAATGGTCAGTAACAATAACAGCTTCTAAACTTTATACTGTAGCTAGCATTTTTAATTTACCTGCAGATAATATTTTAAAATATATTGCTTTTTTGTATTATCATATGTTTTATGTGAAAACACAGTAGCACAATTATATACCAGAGGTCCCTGATTTTTCTTGCAGATTGATGATACTTGCTAACCTTCAAGGCATGTTTTATTTATTATTTGAATTTTTGTACATATTATCTACATTACCTTACTAAATTTAAAAAGGCATGCACATTTTTTGTCAATTGTGCAGAAGGTGTAATCATTATCCTAGAATTAATAGGCATTTTTGATATACAATATATTCATGTTTCATTCTTATTCTTGTAGAATGACGTCATCTACTGCAGGATGAAGATTCATAGTTTATCACAAAGTTAGGTTTCCTAACAAAAACACCTTGTTGTTCCAAAGGGTTTTCTCTAGATGCTTTTTATGCAAAATAAATTTTTAAAAATTCTGTTTTGTAGTTGCACAATTTTATAATATCTTGTTAGATTTCATGTAATCATTCAGTTTCAGTCTTTCGTAGATTTTTTAATGTCATTATGGGAATCATCCCTGTTAATGATGGAATCTTCTATTTTTTTTAATTAATAAAAATGCTTGTGCTTTTATTGTTATTGATAAAATGTAGAAAGAAAGCTGATTAATTATTTTTTTAAATCCACAGCTTGAATGTGCTTTGTCTCTTGGTCTAAAAATCAAGCATTTTACAAGCTTTCCAATGAGTAATTCATTTTAATTTCAGATTAAGAACATGGTTCAAAAGTTCCTTTTCTTTTCAAACAACATTGTATGCATATATAAAAGAGAGTATGAGCTTGTGTTCGTCTGCAGGATTGAAAGAAATGCATTTCTACAGTAGAACTGTTTTAGTTGGGAATCAAGAGGCTGGAGGCATCGGTTGAGTGACAAACAGCTCTTTATTGTAACAGCACAAGTGATAACAAGAACAG
>JAEANM010015555.1:0-13579 GCA_017656035.1 Myanophis thanlyinensis
GCTGTGCATGCGCATGATTGCAGCAGGAAATCCAGCTGGTCTTCGGAGCTCTCCTGCACATGCACACGCGATTGCTCGTGTGTGTGTGAATGTCTGCATGCAGCATGTGCATTGCACGTGCAAAGCTGCAAGCATGCACAGATGGTGCATTTGCACATGCAGCTCACACGGAGGAGCCACACGCAGATGCATATGGCATGTGCAAAGCACCTACTTTTCGGCACTCAGTAAGTAAAAGGTTCGCCACCCACTGGTCTATATTTTAAAGCAGTAGGTTTTTTGAAGCAATAAGTAGAATAAGGTAATGTATTAAAAAACTTTTTCATGTTGTAAGAACTCATCCATGCTACCATTATAAGGTACACATCCATGTCTATATACAAAAGCTAATGGATCCATAGTTATTAAGAATAAGTACTGTTATCTAGATTTCTTTTTCTAACTATCCTTCTGATTTCCTATTAGATTTGTTGTGTAAGCAGAAACATTTAGCTAATGACCATATACAGTAGTTAATTAATTGGTTAACAATTCCTAGATCTATCTATTTCTATACATCTTCTGCATCACTTACCAAAGGTCAGGTTTTAAATCTTGATTTACTGTGCCAGTTTCAACAAATCCAGATTCATATATTTCTGTTAAAAATCAAGCAGATTGTGTATCAAAATCTTTTTACGTCATTTTTTTTTTAAAGTTGCAATAATTTGTTTGCAAACATGTCAGAGGAATTAAAATCCCTTGTTTATTTTTCCCACTCACCCTTTTCTGTGCTTCTGTAATGTTTTCAACAATCAAAATTCATTCCTGGTCAAACTCTAAACCAAGATGAATTCCACCAATAACATCCAATACCACTTTCTAAAGAAATAAATGCAAATCTCCTACACTTTGGATTATATATTTCACTTATTGCAGAATAAAATTAATAGTGTAGCCTCAGTGTAGTGACATTGCATGAAACTTACTTTGGTAAATCATGACTATAGTGCCAGTTAAATGAACTGAATGTTTTGTGCTTAGTACTTTTTTTCAGATTGAAATTGACAGAATATGTAAGCAACATGAGTTTCTTATGACTAGAGACTGGAATACCAAAGTTGGAAATTTTAGGAGGAAAATGTAGATGAATTGTATGGTTTAGAAAAATGAAGCAGGAGAATAACATACTAATTTCTACAATTCCAACAATTTCTCAATAGCTAATATAGCCCTCAAATAACCAAAGCAAATGCCCGTATATATAAACATCACCATTACATAAAAATTAAATTAAGCATATTATTGCTAAATGGAGATGGAAAAGCTCTGTTATAGCATCACACATAGCCAGGTTCTGACTGCAGAACAGACCATAAACTACTCGTGTAAATTCAGAGATAAGCTAAAGAAGAAGAAAGCCAGTCCACAATATGATGTCGAGCATGTATCCACTATTTTAAAGAGTACATCTGGAGTTGTTTTGAAGTCCTAAACTACATTGAGAACAAGAAAAACTGTGGAATGAACTTAAAGAAGTTGTAAAGATAAGTGTGAAAAGAGACTGTCAACGATAAAAAAAAAACCAACCCAGAAAATAGCAAAGTGATTGCCAGAACAAACCATAGAGAAGTGATGCCAAAACTAATCAAGAAAAATGTCTCAGGGAGGAATTTTAAGACAGAATTTCAGAGAGCTGTTAGAAGATACAAAAACAATATTACAACAATATCTATAAAGGCATTGAAGATGGAAACAGACATGGAAAAACAAAGTCTTTCAAAAGATTTGTGAACTCAAAAGGAGATTTCAACCTTATATTGGTATGCTAAAGGACACCAATAGTAACATAATAACCAAAGCAAAGAATATCAAAGAAAAATAGAAAGAGGACATTGAAATATAGTATAGTACAGAAAAGTTTCAGACCAAAGATATCTGGACTGAATAGATGGAGAACTAACTGAGCTGATTGCTTATGTCTCTCTGAAATTCAAGCCTGCATTATTTTACAATACGAGAAGCCTGACTGAATAGAGAAGTGACAAACTTTTTTTTTCTAAGGGGATTGAGAGAAATTGGAGAATGGATTTATTATACTTCACTGGAAACCACTTCTATCTGGATTTTTGTTGAGAAGATAGACCGATTGTGGAGATTGAATTTATTATTTTTACTTAGACAACAATTGATAAGAAATGGCATTAAGAAACAAATGTGGATATTTGATCCAGGACAAATTACGCTTAACTCTTGGGATGATTTGGGATAGAAAAGATACTGTGGTAAATTTTATGAGTTGACTACAATAACAGTTTGTTAGTAGAGGGCTTTGAAACTTTAACCTTTCTTTTATTATTATTGTTCTTTCTGTTAATTATTTGTCATTAATATAGGTATATAGATAGCAGGTCTGTATATAATCCATTGTTGGTAGTTTCTACTCAACATCATTGAAATCAACATCATTTGAAAACATATTAATCAGTATTTAACTGGGAGGGAAATATATGTATATGTGGTGTTGTTTTTCTTTTCAATGCACCTTTTTAATGTCTTGTTTGTTTTGGGGGGGTTGTTTCAATTTTTTTGGAGCTTTGTATTTTAACTTTCTTTTGAATAAAATAAAAATGGAGATTTTTTTTAAAAAAAGAGAAAGCCAAATAGTATTAAAAGAAGTCTCTTTGTCCTTCATTGATTATAAAAAGCACATTAAATTGAATCAAATTGAATCAAATTGAATTTAATTGATTATAAAAAGCACATCAAATTGAATAAAATAAATAATAAATAAATAATCAAAGCACGGAATATAATTAGAAAACTGGGAAATCCAGAAGATTTGTTTATTCCCATAAGAAACCTATATACAGGTCAGGAAGCCTCAATAGAGATAGATCATAATGAAGTAGACTGACTCCAGGTTGGAAAATGAAAGGCTGTATGCTCTTTATTTATTCAACCTATACAGTAAATATATAATAAGGGGTTGGAAGAAAAATAAGTGCGGTTTTGAAACTGGAAGAAAAAAATTCAATTAACTGTGCTATGCTGATGACTATTCTGACAGCTAAAAATGCAAATTAAATATGAATACCAACCAATGGCAACAGGTACAGCAACCAGCATTAGAATTAATAATGAAGATAATAACGAATTAATAATAACGAATAATATAATATGCCATAGACTAAACCCAAACAGCTGTGATACCAAAAATAGCAATCATTGTAAGAGAAAACATGTAAACAACACAGTAAAATAATAAATAAGTTAAATAAGGATAAGTTAAAATAATATAGATTGCTCAGTCAACTGGGCATTACATGGGGTTAATAATCATAGTTTCTGAGGAGAGTTGTCACAAAGGATAAGAAATCAAATTTTGCAGAATTGTCAGTATCTAAGACCATGCTACTTTCTTAAAAATTTCATTCTTAGCAACAAGATTTTGTATTTGGAATTTGGCAGGAAGATATTTAAAAGAAGTCTGCCATTGATTGATTTAAAATAAAGTTTTTTTAATGGACTGATAGATTGAAGCTTATTAGTGTTCCTTCAGTGAACACCCATAAGCAATATTACCATTGGCAGCAGCAAACAAATTGCGTAAGAAATTGGTCTGCTTTCTTCTGATACATAATGTAATCTTTAGGGAAGATTAAACACATTGTGGAGGACACACAGAGTGTGAGGTTGAACATCAGTTGAGAAGATATTCTTGCATATATTCCAGAATTCCCAGCAGTATTCAGGTGTTCTGTGACAGACAGTGGCTGTAATAGGAAGCCTAAGTTATGCTGCCATATATTTGAATACCTGCTGTTTGTACCAGTGTGACAAGGAGTGTGGTGAAGAGGTGAGTGCAGGCGGGTTAGGATGGGTGGAGAAAGGTGTCAGGAGTGTTGTGCGACAGAAGAGTGTCAGCAAGAATCAAAGGAAAGTATACAAGACAATAGTGAGACCAGCTATGCTATATGAGCTGTAGCACTGAGGAAAAGACAAGAGGCAGAGATGGAGGTAGCAGAGATGTCGAGATTCTCTTTAGAAATTACCAGAATGGACAGGATTAGGAATGAGCACATCAGAGGGACAGCTCAGGTCGGCTGTTTTGGGGACAAGGTCAGAGAGGCCAGACTGAGATGGTTTGGACATGTGCAGAGGAGGGAGAGTGGTTATATTGGTAGAAGGATGTTGGAGATGGAGCTGCCAGGCAAGAGGTCAAGAGGAAGGTCAAAGAGGAGATATATGGATATGCTAAAAGAGGACATGAAGTTAATTAGGGTGAGAGTAGAGGATACTGAGGATAGAATTGGGTGGAAACAGGTGATTTGTTGTGGCGACCCCTAATGGGAACAGCCGAAAGAAGAAGAAGTAGTTTAAAGGCAAAATATTTACTGTACTGAAGAATTTTGTATTCAGATGCATGTCATGTTTCTAATAGTAAAAATTAATTCCAGTAATACTTAGATTGCTCATTCAAATTTATTTTACATATTAAAATAAATAGGTAAGTGGGTGAACAAGAAGTATTTCAAGAAAGGACTCTCTTATTTTTCCATTTGTTTTTTTTTATTGTGTGCAAATATAGTTCTGGTGCTACTTTGCAAAAAGTAGAGACTATAAAATGTTTATTTATTTATTTGTACCCCACCTTTATTATTTTCACAAACAACACAAGGCAGCAAACATATCCAATGTACCTTCCTCCTCCTATTTTCCCCCAGACAACAACTCTGAGAGGTGAATTAGGCTGAGAGAGAATGACTGGCCCAAGGACACCCAGCTGGCTTTCCTGGCTAAGGTGGAACTGGAAATCAGTTCTCTTGCTTTCTAGCCTGGTGTCTTTTTCACTCTCGACTTAAAACCATGTGTTTAGGGACCATTCAAAGTTAGAGTAGCACTGAATGATGTGACTTACAACTAGCCCCTCACACACCCATTGCAGCATCCCCATGGTCACATGACCAAAATTCGGGCCCTTGGCAATCAATATGGAAACAACCGAAAGAAGAAGAAGAATGTGTTGGAATGTTCTATTCTATAACTGCTGAATGTCATTCATATTCATATAACAGATCAAGCACAAGTAGTCCTCGGCTGATGACCACAATTCAGCCCAAAATTTATGTTGCTAAATGAAATATTTGTTAAGTGAGTTTTGCCCTTTCTTGTTAAATTTGTTTCTTTCTTACAACCTTTCTTGTTAAATGAATCACTACATTTGTTAGTAACCCAGTTAAGTGAATCTGCCTTTCTCATTCAGACCTTGTCAGAAAGTCACAACATGATCCCGGGACTACTGCAATAAATATGAGTCAGTTGCCAAGCATCTGAATTTTGATCACATGGCCATGGGGATGCTTCAAAAGTTGTAAGTGGGGGAAATGGTCAAAAGTCCCTCTTTTCAGTGCTGTTGTAACTTCAAAAGGTTACTAAAGGAACTGTCGTAAATTGAGGATTACCTGTATACCAAATTTATAGGGAAACCATAAGCAGACGGAATCATTACATCTGTTAAAATATTCAGAAGTTGAATCTTAAACACTGTGTTCACTTTGGTTTCCTACCTTTTCTTGTCAGGATGAACATTTGCTTTTCCAATTTTTGAAGAGTCTCCTTGATCCAAGGTATGTATACATTTTAATTCCTGAAATCTCATTATTTAATATAGTATTTGGCTGTAACTTATATACTGCTTTTTAAAAAAACAAAAAAATCCTATTGTGAAGAAATAAGTTTGTGTCTTGGAATGGTATTTTAGTAAATAGATTGGACTTTTGTGGCATCTGATGATGATTGTCATTAATTAATATTCTATCTACAAGGATCTTTAAACAGATTTGTCATCCAGTTTCTCTGATTCTTGGACCCACTTCAATAGTGAAATCAATTGATTTTTTTTAAATGAATCTCAATAGTAACAAATGGTTCCATACTGCTGCAATGGGGCCAATTTTATTTTTGGTAACGCAACCATAAATATCACGTCATACATACCGCTAGGAAAGAAAAATCAGTCACATATCACTTTCTTCATATATAGTCTATTATAAATGGCTATTGTATAAGATATCACAACTATTGCAGAGTTAGTTTCATCTCACTTTGCAGCGGAACTTGATTTTTACATACGAGGCACTATAAAGAATGGAGAAGTAACAGAAAGCATTTCATAAAGTCATTTGTAATCATTTCTGTGTCAGGGGTGTTGTTGGCTCTCAGTTTTGTATACTCATTGTTACAGGGATCCTAAATACTGTGAGAGACACCTGTAAGAGATTGTACTGTATAACCACTCATTTGGTCATGGGGAAAAATGTTCTTGACTTTCTTTATATACCAAAACAATCCTATAGATCTGCATTTCTCCCTTGCCCATTTCAATTTATGTCTAGTTTAAAACAGATTTTCAGTTAAATTAAATCTTGCAAACTAATCTCCTTGTAATTCCATTTTTTTTCAATATAGTTACATCACAAGAGGCTTTTTTTTTTTTGCTGTCATTAGATTCTCTGCTACAAAGACTACAGGCTATTAGAATGAATTCTGTTTTAATAAAATAATGTATACACTGAAGGGAAGGCAGATTTTTGCTTGGGAATATCTTCTTAATATCTTCATTATTAAGTTTTTCTCAAACAATAGCAAAGAGTATGTCTCTTGCTAGGAATTTTAGGTATTGTAATTATAATACATCTGGAAGATGTCAAATTAGTGAAGTGTATAGTAACTTAAAAATCAATCTACATTACTTCCTCACTTTGTTAAAATACAGCTATTATGTTTGCCTGAATGAAATTACAATTTAAGTCACAATTTGCTTCATTTTTTTAATTATTTGCCTATCTTTTTTTCTTTTTTGTACCTCATTTAACAATCCAAATTCTTGGTTTCTCACAGTTTTAGAGAAATCAGTAGAAGCCAGTCATACTATTTTCTCAATCCTACGGACTTTCAGAAACCAAGCACTCTAAATTCAGTTCCATATAGCAAGACCTTTCCTTTCTTCTTCTGCACTTATGCTTTTGTGCATTTTTAAAGAGTGGCCAAGCTCTTATTTAGCCATCTATCTGTTGTTTTTTGGATGGATGCTGCTGCTATCCATTGTGCTAATTTGAGCTCAGTTTTTGAGACAGGCAATAATATCTTGGGGAAGGGAAGGTTGTAAGTAAGAAAAATGCTATAGATCCATGCTGTCAACCAGTATGGTCTGCCCGTCATCAGATACTTGCCAGTATAGTGAGCTGGTTAAAGGAGGGCAAGGAGGCTACCAATATGAAGACCAGGAAGCTTCTCACAATGTATGGAGGCTTCCATCCTGAGTCCAACATTTATAACCAGAGGCTATACATCATCAGGGAGAGGCAGATATTGAATTGTATAATCATTGTGTATAGAAACATCTGTAAGTGTATGAGGTAAACCCTCCGAAGTCCAGATGCGGGGGGTTCACAGAAGGTCATTGAGAATAGGGCTAAGATCTTGCGGGACTTTTAGATCCAAATGGACTGGCAGATACTTCATGGTAATAGACAAGGACCAGCAGTAGTGACAGATGTAGTGGTATCGGCAGTATCAGGAAGGAAACTATACGTAGAACTAGAGTGGATATGGAAAGTAAAGGCCAAAGTGGTCCCAATGGCAGTAGCAGCTGTCAAAGCTGGGATTTCTAAGCTGGGAGAGTAGCTCTAACAGGCCCTAGGAATGACATTAAGGCTCTCTGTTCAAAACAATCCAGAGCTAGGAAAAACTGAAATACTGCTCAGAACCCATGGTAGTTGGCAAAGAATGAGGAAGACACATACCACTCATAGCGGCAAGAAAGAAATTTTATATATATTTTCCATAGAGTTCTCATATTAAAAATTATGGATACTCTATATTCTATAAATTCTAATAAATGCTTTCTCTGTATATGAATATGTTTCAGTATGGTTTTATGTATTTTATCACAATATGTGGTGTCTATATTTGAAGCATTGAGGATATTTTAGTAAGTAATATTAAGAAATATTTGTTATTCCAGGGAAGGTATCAATCAAGATTTGCTTCAGCTTTCTCCCTCTATTACCGAACAGTTTATTGATCTGCTGTGTCGGTATGATGCTGACCAGGTCTTAGAAACTTTGAAGTTCCTGGATTCCTATAGGCTGGAAGAGACAATTCAGGTAACGTGTGAATAGGATGAAACAAGATTCAGTTTTGTAAGATCAATTCAAATCAGTTATATTATTTTACACTGTTATACAATTATCTTCCTTTCCGCAGTTAATGCAGTATGTAGGACCTATCTCCATCACATTGTACAGTTCTCTCAAACCTATTCTGTCGTCTATGTGTGAAGCATAGGCTTATCTAAGCTTTCATCTATGGAAGTTGGAACTCAACATTATCAAGCTTCTATAATAATCCTACGTACTAGAATTCTGGAAACTATGTACACTGTTTGTATCAGTGTGTGTGTGTGTGTGTATTTGTTTTCGTAGATTTTCACAGGTGCAGGTATGCAGGTCTAGGTCTGTTCGGGTCTTTTCCCGTGTAAGTCTGAGGATCTTTTTGCAACATTTCAGCGAGGTCCCACTCACCATCTTCAGGCTGGTGCCTTCTGCTTCGTGCCAGGGCAAGAAGTGTGTGACCGGAGCTGCTGTCTCTCCATAAATACTGGTGGGAAGGCGTGGTGTCCATCAACTAATCAAGAGGCAGCAGTGCAGCCAACCAGCCCAGCACACCACGCCCTCCCACCAGTATTGAGGTCCCAGATTATTGGGGGAAGAGGGCAAGATGCTGACTCTATAAACCCCCCTGAGAGTGCTGTAAATATATATATTTATATTTATATATGAAGCAGTATATAAGTCTAAGCGCTACTGATCCAAGTGCAAGGGCACCTGGAACTAGATCATATGACCAGAATTTAAGTGAACTGAAATTTGTTTGCAGAGATGCTTGGAAAACCAAATTATTGTAGGATGAGTGACTCCTGAAATTTGAGGAATCTGCAGCCTTAAATGAATCAAAAGGATTGTGAGTCACTTGTGACTGGAATATCAGATTTGGGAGACTTTCCAGACAATTGACTTTTGCTGGACTAGGCAGGGCCAATGTTCCTCTTCTTATAATGCCTAAAACTGAAGGAGGTTAATCCCCAAATATTTGTCATTTGACTCCATTTTTACCTCTAGTCCAAGAAACCTAATTTCATTCCAGCAAACTCGCCCCTTTTTCTACTACCATCCAAATCCAAGACATCTCAGGAGGGAGATTTCTGTTTTGATCCACAAGAGTTTTCTACCCACAGGGATTCTTTTACTCTTCCATTTCTGCTCTGTCCATTCTCCTGGCTAGTTAGCATCCCAGAGATTTGTATTTCTGCCTTTCTGTAAGCAGGAAACAAAGAGTCCTTATTTCTCAGCTAAATTATATGGTAGAGGAACAAAGCCATTCATAGAAAAATAATTCTGTTCTGGATTGGCCATGCCTTCTTCAATCCTTTATCAGGTTCTTCATGTCCTGTGCATCCAATACCCCCAGATGACCTTTTACACAATCCAGCTAGCTAGCTTTCCAAGAACTAGAGTTATGTCTGCAGGAGTTAAGTAGATAGATGGTGAGAGGCAAAGAAATGGAAATGGAAAAGATAACTCATTTATTGTTTATTGAAGGGGGCCAGTTACCTGCAGATGTGCAGATTAGCAAGATGTTCAAATGCAAGTCAGAAAACCTGTAGCTTGGTACAAGTGACAATTCCCAGTTCTTCTACTTGGTGGGTTGGTTAGTATGTTCAGCAAATATTCCAGCATCCTCCCACACTAAATCAGTTTGGAAATGCAGAGATAAAAATATTCAGAAACTAATCCAAGTACATTTAATCTATGCAAAGGTTTACATTGGACAAGCTGGCCATCTGGAAAGTTTCTCTTCCTGGTTTCAAACAAGCTTGCACAAGAGAGATTTGCAAAATACTCTGCCCCGCAGGTCCTATATTTTGTCTTAGCAGCTTTGTGGAGTGGTGGGGTGTGTGTGTGTGTGAAAGAGAAGAAAATCATGATGCACATCAAAATATTTTTGAGAAAAATATTATCTGGCATGGCATGGCAAAGATGTTAATGTCGACAAGGTGGTATAGCAGTTTTTAAACCAAGTCTTGGAGGAAGAACAGCAGATGTTGGACATTTTCTGATCTGGAAAGAAATAGATATTTCAGGAAACATTGTGAAGGAGAAGATCCAATTTGGCAAGGAAATTAATGGAAGACTATGACAGTCAAGACGGAAAAAAGCCAGAACATTTTAAAAAGTGAACAGTGAAGTGTTTCTGTGCAAACACTAAAAGCTCGTGAAAGAATTGGTGGGACAGGAACTCCATAGAAAAACCTGGGAAGAATGCACTGAGAGAGATCCACCTGTTTCTATCCAAAGGGAGTTGGATTCCTTCACAGAATTTCTATAAGTGACACTATTAGCCACAAGCATAAATTAGATTCTGGAGAATCTATGCATCTGTGTATGCACCTGTGTATCTGATCAAATAATGGCGTTAGCCCTTGTTGGAAGGACTATCCATCTGGGTTCAGTTCCAAGTGGGGAAAAAGACTCTGGAAACATAGAGACTGCTTGGAAGGATGGTTTTATTGGTGGAGCAGGAGGTCCTGGGCAAAAAAGGACAGAGATGATGAGAGTCCCTGGGTTTTATGCCCTCTCTTGGACTATTACATCACTTCCTGTTCCTGTGGCAAGAGAAGTATCCTGATTGGTTGTTGGCTCCCATGTGACCATGGGTCATGATTCAAATTTGGTTGAAGCTTTTGGGCTTTGTTTGTGCCATGTGGTCAGTTGGGCAGTCCCATAATGTCCTGAGGGTGAGGGACCTTTTGTGTTGCAAATAGAGCTAGCTCAGCTATTAACAAAATAGGAGCTGCTTTCCAAGAGTATGTTTCTTCTTTAGGAAAATATATTCTTCCTTTTTAAAAAAAAAAAATCATGTTTTTATTTACACATCAAACTTAAATCATTCTTTAAACTGTGTGTGGGTGTATAACAATTTCCTTAATATTCATTATTTTTACTAAGTAATACGTAATAACATTTTTACTATATTTTCAATTACAATTTAAATATCATTAACATCACATTTCTTACTACATATAATACCTTTTCTTATTTCATTTCTTTCATCTTAATTACATCTATATTTCTATATCTTATTCTTTTCATCTAACCATTGATAGAATAGCTCCCATGTCTTATAGTATTCCTTTTGTTCTTTTTCTTTGATTTCCAGCATCAATCTATTAATTTACGCACATTCTAGTATTTTTCTAATCACTATCCACTCTGTTGGGATCTCTTCATTTTCCCAATATTGTGCAAATACACAATATTGTGTACTGGCTGCTGTTAATATATATAAGATAAAATATACATTTTCCTTACTACATTTTTCCAATAGAATGCCCAATAGAAAAATTTCTGGTTTTAAATCAATATGTTGTTTTATCATTTGATATCATTTATCATAGGCCTTCCAAGATGGCGTCGGTGAGGCAGGCTGCCGTCGCAACTGCTCCGACCCTCTTTATTTTTGGGGGGGTCTTTTTTTTAATCATAATTTAATTTAATTTAAGTAACAATTTAACCTTAAGCATAATTTAAGTGGCCTAAGTAAATCTTAGGTTAAATTTTAAGCAATCTTGAGCAACCTTAAGCATTGAGAGACAGGGCTCTCATGGTCTGGGAGAAGAACAGGGAAGACTTGAGAAGATGGCGCCGAGACGACGAGCTCGGGAGGCTGCCAGGCTTCGCTGGGGCAGATCATGATGGCAATGTCAAAGTGGAGGCCTTCGGGGGCTGCAGAGGTGGGGAGGCAAAGGATCAAGAGACCACCGGGCTCTGCTGGGGCAGATCAGGATGGTGATGCTGAGGTTGAAGCCTTCAGGGGCTGCTGAGGCACGGAGACAAAGGCTCCAAGAGACCGCTGAAGCACTGAGGCAGAGACCTCGAGGGACTGCCAAGACACCAAGGCAGAGGCTATGAGGGACCGCTGAGGACCCCGGAGAGACCAGGGATACGGCCTCAGATGACTGCTGAGACCCATCGAAGGCAGCAGTGCTAGGAGCGGCCGAGGAGATCCATCCACCAGGAGCAGCCAAAACAGCCTTGAGAAACAGCCCCAAGAAAGAGCGAGGACCGCCGAGAGTAGCCATGGGGATGAACACTGCAGTCATAACAACAGGCATTCTGTTCCCCTTGCTCTCTTACTTTTTAATTCTTATTTTTAGGGTCCGGAGTGGCTGCAGAAGCATTTCACTGCATGTTGTACTTTGGATAATTGTGCGTGTGACAAATAAAATTTGAAATTGAAATTGAATTTAATTGATATTGTATTTTCTAAAACTAGGCCTTGCTCAGTGTCTTTATTTAAGCAGAACCTGTTCGTTCACCCAAAGGGCTATATAACATTGCTGCAAATTTGTAACATGGGTTTGTGCATTTTGTTACATCTTTTTGGAAAAAAAAGGAGGGGGAACAAAAGAAAAATCTAGGAATGTCAGGCTTTTGCATTGGGTGAGGGTTTGTTTCCTTTGTTACCTCTTGAAAAACATATACCATGCATAGCTTCTATTCTAAGCCAAGAATCATTAGGAGGTGAATGTGTAGTTTCATTAGAGTTCATAGTCCACATTACAATAAATAAGGATCAGAATTCAGGCAAACTGTTTTTGAGAAGCTTCTGATTTTTAGTCTTGTCTTCATTTCCCTTTCCTTCCTTCCTTCTTTCCTTCTTTCCTTCCTTCCTCCCTCTGAAAATACTTACAAGGCATGTGTTAGTGATTCTTTGCCAAAGCACCAAGTCTGGTAGTAAGCTTTGAAGTTAACATTAGAATTCCCTTATATACCTCTGCAGGGATGTGAGGTCAGATGCAATAAAGATTGCTTTGCTCTCTCAGCTTCGTAGCATATAAATGTCCATCCAGAACCAGAAAACTTCCTTTTTTTTTTAACCTTTATTTTATTTCCTATCATCCCATATTTTTTTTCCTGGCTGAAATTACAGAAATCAAGGGAAGAAAGAAATATACACGCAGCAGTTGACTGATGAACATTACATTGATGGCTTTCTTCTTTTGAATGCGAATGTGGGTTCTTTGTAGGAATCTGCAGAAATACAGCAACAGATGCCACTTGGTAAATCCCCCAGAGCTTTCATGATTTGGAACTGAGTATTTAGGACTTCAGCTGTCATTCCTGCTGTGGTCCTCTTCTATTTCATTCTCCCTGGGGAAGCTGTAGAGAGAGCCAAGGCCAAGGAGGTGCTCCTTGGTGGAGAATTTTACAGACAAGGCAGGGTCACGGCAGAGAAGAGGGTCCCCTCTGGCAGGACCTCAGTTCACATTAGACCTGCTGTCTGAGATTCTTCCCTCTCTGGAGCAGCTGCTTCACCCTATTAATAGTCACTTGCAATCTCACATTTCTAAAATTCCCTGGGAAAACGAGGTTCCTGGAGAACTGTCATTTGAGTGGGAGATTATTGGCAAGACTGCATCTTTTGGAACTGAGCACAGGTGGAGCGGAAGAAAGGGATGGATGGATGGATGGAT
>JAEANM010015556.1:0-13579 GCA_017656035.1 Myanophis thanlyinensis
CGATCTCTAACCCTAACCCTAACCCTAACCACTGTGTCACCAGTGCTCCTCATAGCCCACCTGTGTCTTCTTTGCCTTTCCCAAACAACTACACTAAGCAGGGAGACAATGAGAAGCTTGCAACCACATAGATAGCTTCCATGATTGAAGATCTCCTAGGGCCTGGCCCAAACCTTAAACTCTTGATCAGGTTGCCTCTACACAAAAGATTGTTACCTCTGTCCACTTCTCAATTGCTTGCTCATCCTTGCTTCTAGCAAAGTACTCCCCTCCCCTGTTTTTTTATTCTTGATTCACCAAGTGCCACCAAGTGCATCCCTGGGAGGTGCTTGTTAGCAGACTTGACATGCTTCTTTTTAGACAACAGGCAGTCCAATTGCTCTCCATCCATCAGTTCACACTTCGATGCTCTTGCTACCCAGGGTCTCCCACACTCCACATCAATCACATGCATTTTCTTTATTGGGCTTGTCTCCTTCCTAACAAATGGATTTTCTCTCCTTTAGCTCTTCTGCTTCTTTTCAAGTTTGTGTATTTGTGGCAAAAAAATGAGGCTGATTTGATTCTGGCTCCAGACAGTGAATGTGAGAAGCTCTTGCCCTCCTTGGTGAGAATGTCTAAGGAGAGCAAGGGTTAAGCTTAGCAGAAGGCAGAGACCCTAAATCAGCTCAAAAGTTCTGCCTTTGCCAAATCAAAATCTGTTTTTCTTTAGGGATGAAATAAATCACCTCCCAGTTGGACTACTGCAACACACTGTACATGGGGCAGCCCTTGAAGAGTGTTCAGAAGCTGTAATTGGTCAAGAATACAAAGGCACATGCAGTTTTGGGTGCAGGGTGCACACAGTACAGCTGTGTAATGCCACTGCTTTGCAAGCTGCAGTGGTTTCTAGTAGGCAGTTCAAAGTGTTGGACATCATTTAGAAAGCCTTCAAGGCCAGGTTATTTGCAGGATCACTTGTCTCTGTCTTTGCCCATCCCACCAGATCTGGCAAAGTAGACTTGCTCCAGGACCCCTCTGTTAAACAGGGTCACTGGGTCGAATCCAGGATAGGGCCCTTCTCTGTGACAGGAACTGCTTTATGGAACAATATCTATCTGATGTTTGGATGGCCTTGACCCAGTAGTGGGATTCAAATAATTTAACAATTGGTTCTCTGCCCTAATGACCAGTTCTCCAAACTGCTTAGAAAGTTAACAACTAGACTTCGAGAACTGGTTGAATCCCACCTCTGCCTTGACCCCATTTTATAGCCCCTTCACTGCTTATCGTGGATGCTCCTGGTAAGGTCTACTGTCATAGCTTCCATTCTGTTAAGCTATGCATCACAAACTGACAATCTGACACCAGTAATATAGGGAGGAGCAGGGAGGGAACTCTGAGGAATCAAAACCAAGCAGTACCATCCTGTGAGAAGCACCAGCCGTTTCAAGGTTACACCAAAAAAATGTAGAGCCAGCGAGCCCGTGAAGACAGGGACTGTTCCCCAAACAATTTGTTAACAGCTGATTGGATATTGACTGATAACCAGGGGGGCTGGGTGGGAACAAGGGAAAGTTAATTGTATCTTTTGTGTAGGAAAATCTCAGCTCCAGCTTTGCCTCTTCTGTAATCACTTTGGCTTTAGTCAACTATAGTTTTGGCTAATCGTGGGCCAGGAGTCATTCTTTCCTAACTGACCAAGTTGGAACAATTACATCTATTGTTTTACATTCAGTTTTTGGAAAAGGAATTTGCTTTAAAAAAAAAGTTCAAAGGAAAAGAGGATTTTGGTGATCTTTTAATGGATGGATGGATGGATTAATGGATACTCTGGTGTTATTTCCAATCACTCACACTTTCTTTGCACCATCCTCTCTCCAACAAGCTACAGACTATCTGGCTCTCTTTGTTTCAAAGAAATTGCAAGGAAAAATATTCAACTCTGGACTTTTCTATTCTGATAGTCTCAACCCTATTAGGTGTGTGTGTGTGTGTGTGTGTGCAAGCAACTTTCCCTAGAGTGATTGATGGAACTGTTTTCTTTTTCTTAGAGAAATTCAGAAGCCCATCTGATTTCTCTGCTCCCAAATTTGGTGGAGAATTTTAAAAGGCCCTTTGTGCCACACTGTGGATTTAGTACATTTTCATATCAGCTCTAATGCATTAGTGATGGAGAACAGCCAAGAAAAGCACCTGCTTTTTTGGCCACAGAGGAGAACAAAAACCCCACCAAATAAATCTTGAAAAGTTTTCAAACAAGCCAGCATTACTAGGCAACATATGGACTATTAAAGAAGAACTATCCTGAAATCTTGAGATCTTTTAGGAATGAAATTGGACAAGTTTTAATGGCATTGGATTGTGGTTATGAGCAAGCAAATAATCAACACTGTGCCTTTACCTCTTAATCATTAATAAAATTCTTGAATAAAGGACAGCAGTTGTAAAGATGAAAGACAACATTTAAAGGTAAAAGAGAAAATTCACTCGCTTTGCAGTTTGTTAGGAAGTTGCTTCAGCTGCAAATCAACATAGTTTTTCCCTTTAATTTGATAATGTGACTTCTTGAACCACAATACAGCCATTCAATGATGCATAATATTAGAAAAAGAACATATAAAACTATGTACACAAAGATAGCTGAGCACACAAAACACGTACAGATTTTTGAATGGGCTTTTTTATAAGGCTTTTCAAAACTTGATGGAGAAACAGGAAAAATGCACAGCAAGGATAAAAAAACAAAAGTGAAATGGAGGCCAAGACTAATTCCCATCCTCCCTACTAACTGGAAAGTCCTATCATTGAGAAATGGTCTCAGGACATTTTCCCCCACTGGAGAAATTTGCAGAAATCTCCCCTCACTTCCCTTGCCCACTAATCAAAAGGACATTTGTGCTCAAGTTTTTTGGTTCAGCCCGGAATCAAGCCAAAATTGGCCAGTGTGAAATCATTCAGGATGCTTAGCCTTCATCTCACATCCCTGCAGATGGAGATGCAGGTGACTGTCATCACTGGATTTTTATCAAACAGTGACTAGCCTCTTTAATGGAATGATTTGGGTTTCTCTAATTCCAGTTGAATGCACACCTCCCCAAAGCAAGCTCAAGCAACTCATAAGTCACCTACTGGCTCCAGCCTCAGACATCCAGAGAGCTCAGTGCATTTTTCAAAATATTAAAGTAGTGTTACGTTTCCATCATGCAAGCTCTGATGAACCCTCAGACAAATCAGCCATCAACAGACACATAGAGATAAACAATACACCATCCAAAAGAGACAAGAAAAAGCCAAAAAGTAAAGAATAAGACCAAAACATCTCACTAGCAAATGATACTAAGATAAGCAGAGATTAACACCAAGATTAATACTAAACCAACAATCAAGAAATGAACAATACTCCACTTGAGGAGCTAAGAAATCAGACAAACAGCTAACAATACCCTAATCAAGGAACCACCAAGAACATTCCCACCAACAACCAACAACCACTTGAATATAAACAGAGAGTAATCCCCATTCCCTCCCAGCACTGAGTTTGGTAATAAAATGTTTTCAATAAACCAACCAAGCTCAGAAAGCACTAAGAACCCCAAAGCTCTGCCTTTTTGTACACACGTGTGATGCCACAACTCAAACAAACTGTGACAGAACTTGCATTGCTTTGGCATCAGGTTGATTTTGTCATTTGCTTCCTCTGGATCCTATTTACACACATTTCTGCCTCTGGAAGCAAAATGGTAGATTCTTTGCTAATGTAATTCTTTGCTATGGAATTTGGGCCAAATTAAAATTTGGAATGTCCTTTACAGGGTCAAAATATTCAGCATCAAAGATCTGCAAGTTGAAAATGGTTGCACGCTGCTTCCCTGAAAGCACTCTTAGAAAGACACTCAGCAGCAGCAGCAGAAGTGAGTTCAGCATTGGAACAGGTTATTTTCAGATCTTGTGGTTTGAGGATGATTATCCAATTTAGGTCTTGACTGTCTGCTTTCCTAGTCAACAGGTATTTTTTTTCTTCCATTGATTCTGTCCCATTGAAGTCAATGGGTTAGTCAACAGAAGTGGGTGGCAAATCCTAGCTTATGAAGCAAATCTTGGCATTCTATTTCAACAGGTCAACCCTGAGTAGAAAGCATGGATTCACCATATCATTTGCAAGGGTGGCACATTCTTTAGAATGGGCTCTGCATACAGCTAGTCTTCGACTTACAACAGTTCATTACAACAGCACTGAAAAAAGTGACATATGTCCATTTTTCACAATTACAACTCTTGCAACATCCCTGTGATCACATGATAAAAATTCAGATGCTTGGCAACTGGTTCATATTTATGATGGTTGCAGGGTCCCAGGGTCATTTGACTCCCTTTTACGACATTTTGACAATTTGGTACACCTGATTTGCTTAAAAACTGAGTTTAGTTTAGTTTAATTTAGTTTACTTTGTCATTGCACCTCATACAATGGAATTAAATGCTATCTTCAGTGTACATTATAACCACAAAATAAAACACAGACACACATCTTTCACATTCTCTACAACTGAAAACCCCTGATATTGCATTAATATTTCATTATACAGAAGAATTCAATATAGTTATCGCTCTGGGATAGAAGCTGTTTTTCAGCCTATTTGTCCTTGTTTTTATTGTCCTGTACTGTCTGCCAGATGGTAAGAGTTCAAAAAAAGGGTGCCCAGGTCGAGACAGATCTTTAAGGATGTTTTGAACTTTCTTAAGGCAGAGCCCTGGTGGCACAGTTATTAGAATGCAATATTGCAGGCAAATATTATAGAATGCAATATTGCAGGCAAATATCCTGTCCATAGCCTGGAGTTCAATCCTGATGGATTGACTCAGCCTGGTCGATAAAATGTGGACCTGGATTGTTTGGAGGCAAAATGCTGACTCTGTAAATGGCTTAGAAAGGGCAGTAAAGCACTGTGAAGCGGTATATAAGTGTAACTGCTATTGTTACTAACTTAGAAACTGCATAGTCATAAATTGAAGACTATCTGTACAGAGCAGAATCTAACAGGGCAACCTCCATTGTTCTCCACTCCCCCACCCCAAGTTCTTCTCTCTAAAGGCCTTGCATAGTTTTCAGTCCCTTTAATGGGAGGTAGCTTTCCCCAAACGGCTGGCCAGAAAGTGAAGTTGCCACGAAATGACCCCATTGCCTCCAGCAACTGCGTGGCATGCTGAGATATTAAATGCGGCGAATGCAATAGTATTCCATATATTATGTTGCTGTTTTTAATCTGTTCTTTCAACTGGGTAGCTTTCCTTCATCTGTCATATTAGTGGAATTAGGTTCTCAGGCTGCTGGGTTTGGACTGACATTCCTTGCTCTACCCTGCTTCCAATTCCTTGCATTCCACCCCCCCCCTTTTTTAAAAAAAAAAAAGCACATTTTTTCCCTCAATCAGATTTGACAGCAAAATATAAAAATAAAATCTCCAAATTGGTCGCAAATGTTCTCCCCACAAAACCACACAGCTGAGTGTGATTTAATTCCACCCTGCTCTTTCTCCCTATTAGCCTATTTACCCAACTGTTGGGGGAGCTGAAAATGAGATTTCTATCAAAAGAGCCATTAAGTCAAAATGTACCCAGCAGTGGGTTAAACTTATGCCAAATATATACCAATTTCAGATTTTTGAATCAAAACAAGTTGTTTTGATGATGAATGACCTCCTGATGCAAATGTTTATTGTTTCTCCATTAGGGGGTTTGCCAGGACACTTCCAGAGTATAACTCTCCTAGTTTTCCTAGGAGGTGGCCATGTGAGTCTCTTAATGCAAAACCAACCAAGAGTTTTGTGTCACTTTCAAGCAGTGACCTCAGCTTGAGGTCGAGATGCTTAATCCAATCAGACTAGAGCTGGAAGGGACCTTGGAGGTCTTCTAGTCTATGCGCTGGCTGAGGAATTCTGGAAGTTGAAGTCCACAACTTGTAAAGTTGCCAAGGTTGGAGACCCCTGTTCTAGTCCAACCGGCTGCTGAAGCAGGAAACCCTATACCAGTGGTGGAGAACCTATTACTTACCGAGTGCTGAAAAGTACACGTTTTGCGTGTGCCATCCACACTTGCGTGCAGCTCCTCCACGTGCGCTGCATGTGCAACCGCATCATCTGTGCATGCATGCAACTTTGCATTGCATGCACGCACGCTGCACACAGGCACTCACGCATGTGCATTGCATGCACATTGCACACAGGCACTCACACACACATGAGCAATCGCCTGTGCATGCGCAGGAGAGCTCTGAGGACCAGATGGATTTCCTGCTGCAATCGCACACATGTACAGCAGAGGCCCGAAGACCACCTGTGGCACCCATGGCATAGATTCACCATCATGGCCCTATACCATTTCAGACAGGTGGCTGTCCAGTCTTTAAAAAAAAAAACTGGTGTTGGAGAACCCACAACTTCTGGTGGCAAGCTGTTCCACTGGTTAATTGTCCTCACTGTTTGGAAGTTTCTCTTTAATTCCAGGTTGCTTCTCTCCTTGATTAGTTTCCATCCATTGCTTCTTGTCTGGAGCTTTGGAGAATAGGGTGATCCCCTCTTCTTTGGGGCAGCCCCTCAAATCCTGGAAGACTGTTATCATGTCCCATCCAGTCTTTCTTTCCACTAATCCCAAGGAGAGAGTAGCAGCAGCTGTTGTGGGGCTCAGGTCCTGGGGTTTGCTGCAGGTACAAAGAAGCCCTTCAACTCCCAGAATTCCCCAGCCAGCATGAAATCCAGACATCTTAATGCTGCTGAGCTTGAGAAACACAGCTTTAAAGACTATTTTTTATTATCACACAAGCTTTTGTGGATCCTCTTCATCTGCTAGATGTCAACTAGACAAACTGATGCATTAATAAAATAATTTTGTAATGAAGGTTCCATAAGTGTTCTTGAATCTCTGGGGACAGAAGACACTTTTTTTTCCTGTTCCCAAAGTGATATGAATTAGTGATACAGGTGATCCTACCCAATCAGGGATGATGTAATTAAAGGGACATTGTCCAATTTGTTGGAGGCAAAGTTAACCCCAGTCTTCAGTAACTGGGCAAAGGGCATCCAATTTAGAGAAATCTTGAATTTAGATAGCTCTTGAATTCCTTTCAGTGGAAGCCCAAATTTCACCCCTCTGGGAAATCATAGCATTCCGAAATTTATATCGAATGTTTAAATTCAATTTCAGCTTAATTTTAAATTGTTTTATATTTATCTTTTTACCATTTGTAATCTGCTTTGCAGATTCACCATATGAGTGACAGTATATAAATTTTATAAACAACAATAATAACAGCCCCTTGCAAAAGGCAGTTTTACTTGGTACAGCTCACATTCAGTGACAATACCTTTAGCACCATCAAACAACATCATCTGTCTATGCTAGGTCCTTGGTTGGATGAAAATGTGACAGCAAGAATACAGTTTAAAACTTTGCCTGTTTTTTAAATGTGCAATGGCCTCAAAGCCACTATCTTGACCTTTTTTTAAAAAACCATAATTTGTGAACTTCTCTGAACCCAGGAAATCCTAACTTTAGAAGCTCAGGGTTGAACTGTGAGGCCATCGATGCTCCCCGAGCTTGGTTATTTGTTTAAAGATATTTCATTACACCAGTCAAGGAACTTCCAACTCAGATAAACAAGCTAACACTAAACAGTAGTTATCAAGGACCTACCAAGCACTGACGATAGCAATAGGAACAGCACTTATATAACACCCTATACAAATAGTCCTCGATTTATAGCAGTTCATTTTCAGTTCATACACTGAAAAAGTGACTTACCTGTTTTTCACAGTAACAGCCTTTGAAGCATCCCCATTATCATGTGATCAAAATTCAGGTGCTTGGCAACTGTTTCATACTTACGACCATTGCCTGCGTCCCAAGATCATGCAATCCCCATTTGCAACTTTCTGACAAGCAAAGTCAATGGGGAAGCTAGATTCACTTAGCTAGGTTACTAACTTAACAATTGCAGTGGCTCACTTAACAACTGTGGCAAGAAAGGTCATACAATGGGGCAAAACTCACTTAACAAATCTCAGAAATTTTGGATTCAATTGTGGTCGTAAGTTGAAGACTGCCTTTAGTGCTTTCTCAGCACTCTCTGAGTGGTTTACAATGTCAGCAGCATGCCCCCAATAATCTGGGTCCTCATTTTACCAACCTCAGAAGGCTGGAAGACTGGCTCAAACTCCAGACTGTGGGCAGAGTTAGCCTGCAATAGTGCATTCTAACCATTGTGCCACCAGCTCATGATGATGATGATGCTACCTTTTTTGGTAATGAAACATTTGCAAGAAAACAACCAAGCTCAAAGAACACCAAGGACTGCACAATCCTGTTTTTGTTTATCTCGCAACAGCACTCCACTCTTCATAACTCTCCAACAGTCACAAAATTGCCCTGCTGCCTTTCCCTTTTGAAATAGTGGAAGTGTTATGATGCCCCCAGGTTCTTCAAAATGTATGGAAAGTGATTTCAAAGGGAAAGAGAACATATTTCATGTTTAATTATAAAAATCGCAGAGAAGGTGAGGCTGGGAACAAAAGGGGACACTTTAATTCCATAGAGGGGTGCCAGCCCTGCTTCCATCATAGTGCAGAAGCTGAGTATTTAGAGAATGGAAAAGCAGGACTGGTCAGGCCAAAATAACCAAATGTTTCCCATACAGTATAATTCGGTCCGATTTAACCTCATGACTGTCAAAATAAATCAAAGCAACATCTTGGTTCTCTGTTCACAGACATCCCAAAAAATTATTCTGTGGTGCACAAAGCAAAGGCTCTGGATTTCTATGAGAACAAATAATGGACCTCAATGTGGTTTTATATATATATATATATATAACAGCTGTCAGGGCAGCATTCCTCAAACTTGGCCACTTGAAGAGATGTGGACTTCAACTCCCAGAATTCCCCCAGCCAGCAAGCAGAGGGGTTCATCCTGCGAGGTAGTCCAGACAGGAAGCCCAGCCAGGAACACCAGCTCTATTGTTACATTAACAGATCTTGCAAGTCTGAAAGTCTTTCTCTCTTCCTTTCCTTTTACTCTCCATAAAAGCAGGGAAGCTTGCTTCTGAAATACCCCCTTCTTTCTGTGGGCTGAGATATATTTTGGAGATATTCTTTCTCCCTCCCTGTCTTCCAAGGTCATTCCCATGGACCATTACAGGAGCCCAATTTGTGGACTTTGTGCCAGGCTCAGAAGCTTTTTGGTTAGTGACCATACTAACCATATCTGCAATTTCATACATGTGGTGGGAATCTACTTACAGTAGTACCTCAGTACTCCACTGCTTCAAAACTTGTTGAATATTATACTCAATGCATTTTGATATAAAAATGTTGTCCTGGTACTCATTGTTTGTTTAGTACTTGATGCACTGCACTAGGGAAAGAGAGATGGCTTCAGAAAACAGACAGGAAGTTGGTTATGCAGGGAAGGATGATGGCATAGGAAAAGGGATAAATAGGAAGTCCTTCCTAGCCAAAACAAAGGGTTTTGTGATAAGTCATGTGGTTCATTGGCACTTGTTGTTTTTAGTACTCGTTACACCTTCCGGAATCAATGATGAGTACCAAAGTACCACTATATCTATTTATCCATCTAATTCAAAACCAGCCAAAAGCTGAGGACACATTCACAATGAACCTCTTGCTAGCTTTAGGGCAAGTTTCATTTAAAAGAAAGCAGGAGGTCTTTGGTCACATGCTTAAGCAGCGTTGTGGGCATTTGAGCCTGACTTTGCTCACTCCCATTTTATGTCGTAGTCTCCAATGTAAAATACATCTGTTTTTAATCATTACCTCTCTTGGTTTCATGGTGGAGGTAAGATTTAAGTGAAGGCTTCCATGGTTCTTTGCTCTCTTGCCGATTTTAATTCATAACACTTATAAGTGCCACCTTTAAGCACAGCACAGAAGGATCCATAAAAGCATAAAACCCAAGAATAAAAGTCAGTTCACCCACTCAAGTGGGCCTGAGACAAAATCAAAACACTTAGAAGGGGAGTAGCCTGTGAAGACAAACCTGCTTGCTTTGAGGTTCTTCTAGGCAGAAGCAGCGTGTGTAAACTTTGCCTTCTGTTTGGGGGTTGATCTCAATCAATTCATTGTTCTCCATAACTTCTACATCCCGTCGTGTTTTGGATGCTTCTGGAAAACACTGTTGAAATGGAATCAAGAATCAAAATGATACAGAGATGGGAAGCATTTATAAGTTGGTATGTTCCTAGTGGGTTTGGAAATGAGAGGCTACATTTTTGGGATTCAGGATTTTTAATTCACAACACTTTTAAGAAAGCAGAGTTGTCTGATTTATTAATAACTCTTAGCCACCAAAGAGAAAACAAACCCTGTTATGGTGCAGCCATATGATATATGAACCCAGTTACTGTCATGGGTTAGAAACCGATGATAAATTTTAAGGATAAAGATGAGGAGAATTGCGATGAGTGCCTTGATTTTCTACTTATAGAGAAAACTCACTAGTGCTTAGTTCTGATTCAACTCTAAGATCAATAGCAGTTTTGCAGATATCCAGAGATCTACTTTAAAAATGGCAGAAGTTCAAAATACAAATCAGTCGACATTAAAGTCTGCAGTGAATACAATGGTGTATCCATGAATTCAGATCCCCATTTAATTGAAATTCTTGATTGTATAAGGTAGTCTTTGACTTACAACAGTTCATTTAGTGACTGTTTGAAGTTACAATGGCACTGGAAAAAATGGCTTATGACCATTGTTCATATGACCATTGCAAATTTCCATGGTCACATGATCAAAATCCATCCCCTTGGCAACTGACTCATATTTATGATGGTTGCAGTCATGTGATCATGTGCCGTCATCTCGGAGTCATGTGATTGCCTTTTGCAACCTTCTGATAAGCAACGTCAATGGGGAAGCCAAATTCACTTAACAACCCCGTTACTAACTTAACAACTGCAGTGATTCACTTAACAACTATGGAAAGAAAAGTCATAAAATGGAGTAAAACTCATTTAACAAATGTCTCACTTAGCAACAGAAATTTTGGGCTCAATTGTGATCGTAAATCAAGGACTACCTGTACATTAAGTTGAAGAAATGGGAGTTGGAGAACAGCCTTGCTGGGTGAAGGTAATCTGGTCAGCATTCAATCTCCCATGTTGATCTACTAGAAACATCTACAGTAGGAAGCCGAGAGAGTAAGACCAGATCTCCTCTACTGCTGATCCCATGCACCTAGTAGTTACAGGAAAACTAACCCCCTGCCTAATAGTTGAATAAAAGCATGCTGCTAATCTGCAGATAATAGATGTGTAATCTAGACGAAATCATTCAGACACTTTTGGGCATGGGTGTGGATATGTTTACACACCCAGACATAATACTCTAGGAAGATTGTCCATTTATGTTTGCAGATAAACATCTGATGATTCTAGTAACATGGAAAGAGGCAAGAACATTCCATAACCCTCCCAGTCATCCATAATTAAAAGTGTCATTTTTTTTGCAAGGCCTTTAACAATTACTCACCCCATTGTCGGAGATCTCGCAACATCCTTCATGCATTGCCATGGCTGGGTCACAGTAGATGTGCAGCTGCTGAATGTCAAACTAGAAAATATAAACAAGCATGCTTTTAGGTCAAAATCAAAAATCCCAGGAAGAAAGCTTGCATCTTTCAGGTCCTGGAGAAGAATCCTGAGCCACCTTTCACCACTGAGTATGTGAGAAATGTTGAGTTTCTCAGCACCTCACACCAGTTTTCGATAGATTTGCTGAGAGCAAAGTCTTAACCCTGAATTTTGAGTTTTGTGGGCTGCAGACACGGCATCAATCCAATGGCATAAATTTCAAAACTAGCAGCTAATCTCAGATGTCTTGAAATATTGACTCTAGGCGGCTTGCAGGACATCTATTTTGAATCAGAGGAGGAGCACCGATCATGATGAAAAATGTGTTCATTTTTTTCCTCCTGGTTCCCTCATATTTCAAAATCCCTTCCTTTTAACTCTCTGGGGAGGGAGTGTGGCCCTGATCCAAAGTGAAAGAACAAAACAGGCCTATTTCTCCTGGTTGTTTCTTATCTCTAGTTTCTTTCAGCATTTGAGCCACATCACTTTGGAAGCTGCCTAGACATCAGGTGTGGTCTCACATGGATCAGCAACCTATGAGTCACGAACCCCGCTCCCCCATGACTTCACTCATATTATAAGCTGCACAAGTTCTGGCAAGGGGATTTCTGGACCAGCCTGCTAAATGACAGCATTGTATGCACCATCACTTTCTTCTCTTCCATCCACCACCACAAGCCAGGACTACATGCTGCTTTCAGACAGGTTCTTGGGCTCTTCAGGGTATGCCTAAAATTGAAAGTAAGTCTTTTCCCAGTGTGATCCTACTGAATATCTTTAGCACAATTTACTGGGATGAAAGGGTTGGGACTGAAGGAATTCCAACAACTGAACTATTTCCCTTCTACAACCAACACATCTCCTTGAGGGTAGAGTTTTTTTCCCAGTTTTTTCTGGGAACCAGGGAAGTGATAAGTCTTTCATCGTTAACACGGGAATGTGCATCTGGTTGTTTAAACCACTATCTTTATATGCCTCAGAAATAACTATTACATGAGATCTCTTGCTTCTATCTCCCTCATCTTTGACACATGCTTTTCCACAGGCCTGTATTTCTACTGCTTCCCTACACAGTGTTCTTGAGCCACCATTTGTAATAGGCTTCTTCTACAGGATGATGTGTGAATTCTGTAGAGGATGTTACACTTGCACCCTCAACAGGTAGCAATGCCATCAGGTAGGAGAAGATTACTGTCAGAAATAATTATTAATTAAGCCATGTCAGAGACAGCTGAACAAATAATCAAAAAAAAATTATTGAAAAGGACTTCTGGTTTGGCTTCTTCGGGGACAGGTCGGAATCCGCAATTGTGCACAGTTTCGATCAATGCTGGCTGCTGGAGCGCCCGAGCCATTTGGCTTCTGGGCTATAGCCACCCCGCAGAGGTGTTGAATAATGGGGATCTGCCAGCAGGGTTGAGGAGAGCCACAAATCTCCTCCTCGGCTGGCTTTCTCTTTCCTGAAGGCGGTTGCAGTGGTGGTCAGAAATGGCCACCTCAAAGAACCTGACCAGACAAAATTGTGCAGGAGGCAGTTGGTGAGGATAAATCTTGATTGACCAGATTTATGGAGAAACATCTAGGCAAAATACCCAGGAATTTGAATTTGAATTTTAAAGATTAATATTATCCCCAAAGAAACTTTTTGAAGCGGTGAAGGAGAAGGGAAGGGGAAATTCTTCTCTCCCATATTTACAATATTACTAACTCTGATCACTAAGAAGAAGCGATTCAAACAAGAGACTGTTATTAATCCCTTTTGACATGAATAGGCATTTTTAAGCTGGAAATAAATGTCAAAGGGACAACTAAAGAATCTTGAACATTTAAACTTCTCTAAAAAGAAGGAAAGCAGATGGGAGGGGGAAAGGGTGGCTTTTGAAACAACGGAGAAACCACCTGGAAACAAAAAGAAATAAATCCTTTTTAAGATACATTGTAATTGAAACTCCACTG
>JAEANM010015557.1:0-10768 GCA_017656035.1 Myanophis thanlyinensis
TCCTATTCTGGCCCGGCCCCTCTGTCAAATTTTAGAAACCATTGTGGCCCGCGAGTCAAAAAGTTTACCCACCCCTGGTCTAGAACGCCAGAAGAATTTAAAAAGAACACAATAGCAATAGCATTTACACTTATATACAGCACCATAATGCTTTTCTTAAGGGGTTTACGGAGTCAGCATATTGCCCCAACAATCAGGGTCCTCATTTTACCCACCTCGGAAGGATGGAAGGCTGAGTCAACCTGGTCAGGATCGAACTTCTGACAGTGAGCAGTGAGTGAGTCTTACAACCACTGCACCTCCAGAGAGAGAGGAAGGGAGGAATAATAATAGCACTAGCATTTAGACTTATATACCGCTTCACAGTGCTTTATAGCCCTCTCTAACCGGTTTACAGCCTATTGCCCCCAACAATCTGGGTCTTCATTTTACCGACCACAGAAGGACAGAAACCGACTCAACCTTGAGCCGGTCAGGATGAAACTCCTGGCAGTGGGCAAAGTCAGCCTGCAATACTGCATTGTGCCACCAGGGTTCATCTTACACACCACAAGCCAACAGGTTGGTAGAGCTTAACAAATAGTCCTCAAACTTACAAACACCATAGAACCCAAAATTTCCGTTGCTAAACTAGGATGTTGTTAAGTGAATTTTGCCCCATTGGATAAACCTTTCTTGCCACAGTCATTAAGTGAATCACAACACAGCTGTTAAGTGAATCTGGCTTTCCCCAGAATTTGGCTTTGCTTGCCAAAAAGGTTTGCAAAAGGGGATCATGTTGACTCCAGGATAGTGCAACCGTCATAAATATGAATCGGCTGCCAAGTATCTGAACTTTGATCACATGACTGTGGGGATACTCCAACCGTGTCAAGTGTGAAAAACGATCATAAGTCACTTTTTTCAGCGCCATGGTAAACTTTGAACAGTCATTAAACTAATTGCCAAGTATCCGAATTTGGATCACATGATCCGACCATCCGTGAAAAATGGTCATAGGTTACTTTTTTTCAGTGCCTTTATAATTTGGGCCACTAAATGAATGGTTGTTAAGTCGAGGCCTATCTGTATGTACCATTTCCTGAAAGACTGGAAATGAATAAGGAACTGGTCTGCGCAGGAGTGTCTCAGGATCAAACGCAAAGGGATGCCGTCTTCTCAGCTTGTAAAAGGTTCTTGAGAACAGAAAGATTTATTATTTCTGTCAGAGTTTGCAACAGCAATCACATTCAGAAGCACACACAAGTAAAGGAACTCAGCAGGATCCAGTAACTTCTCTTTATATATAATACAACACATGAAGTAAATATACAATACCCCTCAAAAAACAGGTTTTCCAATGTGGTAGTAAACACAAGCAGAGGAGAGGAGTTACGTTTCAGATCAGAGCAGCAGCATGCACAGACTGGTTTCAGTTTCAGTTTCAGAGCTAAGCCACGCCCAGGCTCCAAAATGTTTCAGTCACCAATCAGCTCCCATTGGCTGATCTGTTGCTATGTCTCTCCCTGTCTATGAACTATCATACACTGACAATTTCCCCCTTTTCCCTGGGCATTACCGAAAAGGGCTCTGCCACACTTTGATGATAACCAAAAATCTGCATTCTTAATCCACATTTCTTCCTCTGAATGCTTTATATTCTTCACAATCACGGGGTCATTTTGCTCCACGCCGATCACTCCCAAAAATGTCACTGAAGAAACCAACAGGTCCCCTTTGTCCAATTTATGTTGTTGCCACATAAAACTCCAGTTCTATTTATCTGTAATAAATAGACCAATCTGAAAAGGAGGTGATCAAATTTAATCTCTGACAACTAAGCTATTAGCTTTATCTACACACTGCTAGGTATTTTGTTAAGTGCCGAAACACTACTTTATGATCATTTGGTTGGGCAAACGTTCACAGAAGAAGAAGAAAAAAAAAATGTTTTTGATGGCTTGTTCAAAAGGAAAACAGCCATTTGTTCTATTTAAAAAAAAAACACCTTGTGATGGAAACTGTAGCTTGGCAGAGTTGGTTCTTTTAAAATTTTCAGGGGGCAAAAAAATAATGTTGCTTGTTGTAATCTTGCTAACAGCTTGGCCTAAATTAAAAGAAATAAATGTCAAAGCCAGAGACTTCCTTGCATGCTTAACCTGGCCTTTCGATGTGTAAATAAACAAAAATGAATAGAGGAAAACTTCCATCAAACCTTCCCATCCAAAGAGGCAAATTGGGATAAATTTCCTTCCTTCGTCACGAAGGTTCCCAAATTCTATCAAAATACTTTTCTTAATACTGATAGTCATTGCCATCTTGGTCTTAAGGAATGTGTGTGTGTGTGTGTGTACACATACTAAGTAATTCTGCTCATGTGAAAGCTGTTGAAAAACTCTTTCCTTCGACAGTAACTCCATCTTACCAGTTGAATATTTCCAGGAATGTCTGATTCAGCTTAAATGTTTATAACATGTCTATGGCAAAGATGTACAATGTATGTACAAAAATAGGATGTACAACGTTGGAAAGCCTATTAAGCAAACTCACTGGGGCTGTAAACTGGGAGCAGACAACTGGATTAGTGGGGGAACTGGATCGACAAAATAACATAAAAAAGGCATACGAACAGGCTGGACAAGCATACATATTTGTATTATTGGGAAGATAAATCTTATAGGTTTATATCATGTGCTGGCTAACATGTCCTTCCCCCCAAAAATATCACCAAATCATTCTGAGGTTTAAAATCCCCAAAATATCACATGCAAAATTAACAGCCTTCAGACCACGAGGAAAACCCCTTAGTCATGTCCCTTGCTTAACATCCAAACAATGGGAGTTAAGTGTTCTTTCAACATAAGGACAAGCATACAATCTTTAAAAACTCTGGCTTCGAATTTTTGTGGATAAAGTAATTTATGGGAAGCCGAAAATATTCTTGTTTTACTTTCTTCTTTTCCTTTCTGTTTTTTCCTACTTTGGCACAAGCCAGAACTCCAAATCCCAGTTTGGTTCTTTCTGCTGGCAATATGATCTAGCTCAGTGGTGGCGAACCTTTTACTTATCAAGTGCCGAAAAGTATACGCTTTGCGCGTGCCATCCATACTTGTGTGCGGCTCCTCTGTGTGCGCTGCATGTGCAACTGCACCATCTATGCATGCATGCAGCTTTTGCACGTGCAATGCACACGCGCTGCGTGCAGGCACTCACACACACGAGCAATCGCTTGTGCATGCGCAGGAGAGCTCCGAAGACCAGCTGGATTTCCTGCTGCAATTGTGCACATGCACAGCGGAGGACCGAAAGACCAGCTGGGTCTCTGCAATTGCGCATGCATGCATGCGCAATCGCATTTGCATGCTCAGCTGGATGTAAGTTGGCCGACAGCTTGTGTGCCCAACAAGATGGCTCTGCGTGTCACCTGTGGAACCTGTGCCATAGGTTCGCCACCATGGATCTAGCTAACATCTTGCAAGCAGGATAATAAAGCCACGTGGTGTGGAAAAATTAGAACCTGTCCTATAACTCATCTTACAGCTGCAATGACTTGGGACCATAGTTCCGGGCTTAATTATGATCATAAGTACTGTACTGCATCTATTTGGCTTACATAAAACCACCTAAGCACTTGAAATAAGAACTAAAAATGGCAACCAGCCTACTTCTGATCCTCTTGGTCAAAGAATTCCATCTATCAAGATCTAGAAGTGCCTTTGCTGCTATAGCACCCATCCTTTGGACCATCTTACCCTCTAAGGCAGGGGTGTCAAACTCATGGCCTGAAGGGGTGCTTAGATCTAGAAACAGGAAGGACTGGCCCGCAGTGTCTCTGCCAATGAAAATGGAGCTCAGAAGGGCTGTGATTAGTTTATAAGCAATTGGGGGTTAGTAATTTTTCATTTTTTGGATATTTTATGACTCTACTTTGATAGCAGCTTGTATAAGTAAAATAAAATTAAATGGATTTGGGTGGGATATGGAAAACTAACAGCAGGACTGTCTTTACTTCTCCCCACAGAAGTCAGAGCCCATGATGTATCTGGTAGTGTAGAACAACACAAAATACAATTGAAGGATTGTAGCATTAAAAAAAATTGCCTTCTGCAGTTTTTCCAACATCTACCCAAATTCCAGATGGGCACAGTTGGAGTATTAAGTCCACTTGAATCAGGGGCTTCCAGTCTTCTTTGATGGGATCCAGAGACCCGTCGGGACAGTAGCAATGCCATTTTATTTGTTAAGTTTATTTGCCCCCTATCTCGCTGTGAGGCTACTCTAGACAGCTTCAGAAATAAAAAGGAAGAAATAAAAAGAGTGTAAACAGAGTAGAACTGTAAAATGAACAATGAAAAAGGAACACAGAAGAATAATATATCATATAAACTAATCACTAAGTGATGGTGCTAATTCATGCCCCAAACTGACTTGGCTTTTGTGTCAAAGAGCAGGTGCAACAATCCAAAAATGGCACCTGCTGCCCCATAACTAGAAGAAATGGGGGAGCTGCAAGCAGGTTGACCCACAATTTCTCTGCCTGAAATGCAAGGAGTGTCTGTCCCTGAAGTTTCATTCCAAAGGTCAAAGACATGTGCTTTTACTGCCTCCATGAGGACAATCAAATGCACAGACATGCTCCATTTCAAACTTCGCCTGCAAGTTAACCTGAGATTCATTTTAAACACAGTTAAGCAAAGCAACCACTGAAAAGATTTTATGAAAGATATAGCACAGTGGTGGTGGCAAACCTTTTACTTACTGAGTGCCAAAAAGTACGTGCTTTGCATGTGCCATCCGCACTTGCGTGCAGCTCTTCTGTGTGTGCTGCATGTGCAACCGCACCATCTGCACATGCATGCAGATTTTGCACGTGCAGCGCACACGCGCTGCATGCAGGCACTCACACACACATGAGCAATCGCATGTGCATGTGCAGGAGAGCTCCGAAGACCAGCTGGATTTCCTGTTGCAATCGCGTGCATGCACAGCGGAGGCCCGAAGACCAGCTGGGTCTCTGCAATCGCATGTGCATGCTCAGCTGGAGGTAAGTTGACCAACAGCTTTTGTGCCCAGCAAGATGGCTCTGTGTGCCACCTGTGCCATAGGTTCGCCATCACGGATACAGCACTTTACATGAGTAGATTACAGGTAATCCTCTGATTTACAACCAGAATTGAGCCCAATGTTTCTGTTAAGTGGGACATTAGTTAAGTGAGTTTTGTCCCATTTTATCCCCTTGATTGCCACTATAAGCTAGTTAAGTGAATCACTGCAGTTGTTAAGTTAGTTAAGTTGTTAAGTGGATCTGGGTCCCCCATTGACTTGGTTTGTCAGAAGATCACAATAGGTGATGATATGACCCTGGGGCACTGCAACCGTCATAGATACGAGTCCGTTGTCACGCATTTGAATTTTGATCACATGACCGTGAGGATGCTGCAATGGCCATAAGTATGAAAAGCGGTCACTTTTTTCAGTGCTGTTTTGAATGGTCATTAAACGAACTGTTGTAAGTCGGGGAGTACCTGTACCCTCTTCCTTGCAAACAGTGTTGCCTATTGATTGAAGGGGATAGGAGACATTATGGCCACGCCTCTCTCTAGCTTCTTCACTTCAAACTCCGCTCTTAAAAAAATATCTATTACTTTTTCTCCTTAATCCAGCCCCAGATATCCATTCTTGCAGGTTAACCCAGAAAAAGGAATAGGTAACCTGGCACCTCTAAGTGCTACAATAATCCAGAAACCATTATAATTAAACCACTTTTGAAAAGAAGTGGAGAAATGGCTGAAATCTTGCATGGTTGCCAAGCTTCATGAGATATTAGATTCGTGGTATTTTAAAATGCCCTTGCATTATTCTACCCTTATTTACAAAAGATTACACGCTCACGGAAATTCTGTTGAAAGTTTGGGCATTGTAATCATTTAATTTATTCAGCACCAGCACAATTGTGTAAGACTGTGCAATGACATTTGCTGCCTGAAGAATCTACCAATTTCTGACACAGATCCTTGCAGTCCCCCCCCCCCACCCAAATACTACCTCTGCAATACAAGTAAGGTCATCCTAAATACAATCACAAATTCACCATAAGCCCCTTGGCGGATAAGACAATCCAGCTGAGAATAAAGAGAGGAGAATATTGAGCTACTACGCTACAATGCCTAGAATACTAATACTAGTGAGAGAAAGAATAATATATTCCTAGACCAGATCCTTCAAACTTGAAAGAGATTTTTGAAGGAAAACCTGGATGTGAATACAGATACTCCTCAATTTACAACTTTTCGTTTAGTGACCGTTCTAAGTTACAATGGCACTTACAACCATTCCTCACATGACTGTTGCAGCAGCCCCATGGTCACATGATCAAAATTTGGTGGCTTAGCAACTGACTCATGTTTATGATGGTTGCAGTGTCCCAAGATCACGTGATCCCTTTTGCGACTTTCTGATGAACAAAGTCAATGGGGAAGCCAGATTCACTTAATAACCGTGTTAGTAACTTAACCACGGTGATTGGCTTAACAACTGAGGCAAAAAGGTCATAAAATGGGGCAAACTTGCTTAACAAATGTGTCTCTTAGCAACATAAATTTTAACTGCGGTTGTAAGTTGAAGAATAACTGCAATAGTAAAAGTCCAAATTGTATGGGAGCTCCTTAAATTTCCAAGCAGAGTCTCTTTAACAAGATTTATTGAAAAGAATGCATAAGGTTATAAAAATCCCAGCAACTGAACTATTTCCCATTTAGTACCAAAATATTCCAGTGTACATTCAAGTCTGCAAACAGAATCTAAGGAGGCAGGTTTTTCCACTGATAACAGAAAAAGCTTGCAGAACCAACTCTTAAAACTTTTAACAACTCTTGCAAGAAATAACACAATATTTTTTTAATGTATGTACAGATCTCATAAAAGTTTCCTGAGCAGCTTTCAAGAGGCAACCACGAAGGCCATGAAAAGCTCAAGCACATTATTAAGAAACACCGTATTCAAATTATATCGTGAGTGGTTGATTGAAAGAAATTTTGCTAGTATCATAAACATGTTAGGTACCACACTCTCACATGGAGCATGGTCCACATTAAGAGGAATTTGAAGTTTAAGGAGAAGGTAATTTCAAGGACGTCAGTTAGTAGACAGATATAATAATAACAACAACAATAATAAAGACCTCTCATAGTTTATAGAAAAAAAGATGTGATTCGGTTGTGGAGACAGACAAACTGATGAAAAAACAACTGGAGAAAATAAAACTATATTGCATGCACAGGAAGACTGAAAGATTCTGCAGGAAAAATGGAATGTAATATCAGTTGTATCGAGCTCTTGGTGCAATACCCAAAGGACTCACAGAATATTTAGAAATGATAAATTTACTGGCCTTAACACTGCTAATTTTGCAAAAGATGAACTTTCTTGGAACAACATAACATTTCACAGTGACAATTTCCTAACTTTTGGGTGCCTGGTTAGTGTCCAAACAAATGAAGTCAACACCCTGTTGATTAAACAGTGATCTTCATTTGGATGAACAGAGCAATAATAATGCTTCAAGGACAAACGTAGGAAAACACATAATGAACAAGGACATTTCAATGACAGCATAAAAGAACAAGGACAACGATGATGTTTCTAATGGAAGTTAAGAACACGTACAGAACGTACAGTTCTGACAAGTGAACAATAAGCCAGGTGATCATTACTGTCAAACCTTCAGTTTGGCGACTGTGGCTATGTGTATCATAGATGGCAGCAAAAACCAGTCCATCAAGTGGGATTGATCTCTTGGGATCTGTTTATTTATTTACATGGCCACCCATGACTCTAGGCTGGTACCATAAATGAGATGATAGCCTGCAAACAAAAATTCACACGTTTTGGGTATATGATGCAAGCGAATAAGATTGTCCCGCAGGTTGGAAGGCAATTAAAAAAATAATGAGACCAAAAGATAAAAGGAATGGAAGAGGATCAAAGAGATAAGTTGAAAGGAGAGATTATTTAAAGGACCTGTAGGCTGTTACTGAAGGTTGGTTGAGAGAAGGTTGGTTGAGATGGCAAACATTTGTTCATGTTTGCCACTAGTTATAAACCCGTCTGTTACTAGTGGTCATGCTCAGAATAACAGAGTTAGAAGGGACCTTGGAGGTCTTCTATTCCAATCCCCTGTTCAAACAGGAAACCCTATGCCAGTGGTGGCGAACTTTTACTTACTGAGTGCCAAAAAGTATGTGCTTTGTGCATTCCATCCGCACTTGTGTGCGGCTCCTCCACGTGAGCTGCATGTGCAACCACAGCATCTGTGCATGCATGCAACTTTTGCATGTGCAATGCATGTGTGCTGTGTGCAGGCACTCACACACACATCACCAATCACATGTGCATGTGCAAGAGAGCTCCGAAGACCAGCTGGATTTCCTGCTGCAATCACGCGCATGCACAGCGGACGCCCAAAGACCAGCTGGGTCTCTGCAATCGCGCATGCGTGCATGTGCAATTGCATGTGCATTGTGCATGCTCAACTGGAGTTAAGCTGAGCATGCACAGCTTGTGTGCCCAGCAAGATGGCTCTGCGTGCCACCTGTGACACCTGTGCTTTAGGTTCGCCATCACGGCCCTATACCATTTCAGGCAAATGGTTGTGCAATCTCTTCTTAAAAACATCTAGTTCTGGAGCCTTCACAAATTCTGGAGACAAGTTGTTCCACTGATTGTTGTTAGGAAATTTCTTCTTAGTTCTAGGTTGCTTCTCTTCTTGATTAGTTTCCATCCATGGCTTCTTTTTTCTGCCTTCAGGTTCTTTGGAGAACAGGTTGACCCCTCTCTTCTTTGTGGCACCCTCTGAGATATTAGAAGACTGTTATCATGTCACCCCTGGTCCTTCTTTTCATTAAACTAGACATACTCAATTCCAGCAACTGTTCTTTATATGTTTTATCCTCCAGTACCCTAATCATCTTTGTTGCTCTTCTCTGCACTCTAAAGTCAACTCAACTCAATGGCATTAAGTAGCTCAAAACATCATATGTTCTTTAACTATCTACTTGATATTAAAACCATATTTGGACAACTGTTATGATGACAATAATGGTTGGTCAAACAATCAGCCAGATGTTTCAAGTGGATTTGGCATTTTTATCCAATCGTTACTATTATTATATTCACAAAAATGTGAAATCACAGCTGCCAGTTCTGTAGCTGTTTGGGCCCTTCTGTGCATCAAGTTCTTCCTAGGATGTCCATAATATATGGGTATAATACACAGTATGTGTAGACTACTACTACTAATAATTTATTAACTATTAAGATCAGATTATATTGTTGTATAAAATTAATATAGAAGAGAAAGGACTGGAGAAAATAACAAAATACAAAGTAAGCAGAAATAAAACAACTGTTGCCAAAAAAAGCAGGGATAGTACCAATAGTAATAGGCATCTTGGGTGCAATCCCAAAACAACTGGAGCACCACCTGAACATCATTGGCACTGACCAAATCCCCTTCAGTCAATTGCAAAAGGCAGCTTTCCTCAGAACAGCTTACATCCTGTGCTTATGCCTTTAAGTTATGCTTATGACTTTAACACCATAAACAATCTCTGCCTATCCCAGGTCCTTAGGGAGAACTTGATAAATGGATAAAAAAGCCAAATCCAGTCTAAACATCTGGATGATTGTGAGAATCAAAACCAAAGATACAGGAGATTTTGTGGTTGTTGTTGTTAACCTGACTTAAAACCAACAATGGCTAAATGTGGACCTACAGATGCATATAATACTTGCATCTTGAATCAAATCATCCAAGACTCTTCTTCACTGCTTTCTATTGCCTTAAGAAAAACATTAAGAGTATAAATATGTTTAGGATTAGCATTTAGTTCATTGTGAGGTCTTTAGCTGGGAGGAAGTGCAGACAATTTGGTTTAATTGTTTTTTTGTTGCAGGAGAGTTACACAGAGGGAGGAGAGAAAGAGGAAATAAAACACATATGAAGGTCTTTCTACCACACACAGAGAGAACGCTGTGGTTAGGGCTTGTTAGCATTCCCTACAGACATGGAATTGATTCATACTGAAAATAGATACCCAAACAAGCCGGGGTAAACCAAATGTGATTTCTATTGCAACACAAGAGAAGGCCAGTCCATCATACATTGTATAGCACTGTATCAGACCAGACATGTGCTGACAACTGTATAGAAAGTAAAGTTCAACTGGACGTGCAGCTGCTACCGAAACAAACAAAAACTAATTGCCAATGGTCACAAAAAGATGGTTTTTGAGATGAATTACAATACTTTTTCATGGGATTTACTAAAGGAGATGAAAAGCAAGGATTTTATATGCAAGGACAATAACTGACGGGTCCAGAATCACAGGTTTGAAAATCTCACTTGGCATAACAGTTAAACACTTCATGATCTGTGGGACTAAACATAGAGTCAATCTGGTCTAGATGTTAAAGCACCAGGCTAGAAACCAGGAGACTATGAGTTCTAGTCCCGCCTTAGCCATGAAAACCAGCTGAGTCACCTTGGCCAATCACCAGGAGACTGTGAGTTCTAGTCCCACTTTAGGCATGAAAGCCAGCTGAGTCACCTTGGCCAATCACCAGGAGACTATGAGTTCTAGTCCCATTTTAGGCATGAAAGCCAGCTGAGTCACCTTGGCCAATCACCAGGAGACTGTGAGTTCTAGTCCCACTTTAGGCATGAAAGCCAGCTGAGTCACCTTGGCCAATCACCAGGAGACTGTGAGTTCTAGTCCCACTTTAGGCATGA